>JAAQRG010282093.1:2500-13555 GCA_011634625.1 Babylonia areolata | reverse complement strand
CCACTCCACCCAAAGGAATGCGATGTCATTGCCGTACTTTTTATTCGGTGCTGGAAAACACACACACACACACACACACACACACACACACACACACACAACACACACACACACACACACACACACACACACACACACAGAGAGAGAGAGAGAGAGAGAGAGAGAGAGAGAGACTGATACTCTGAACATAGATACATTAAACAATAAAGAATTAAAAGAACAGAGACAGGTACACATACAGACAGACAGACAGACATTAAGCAATAAAGAATTAAGAGAACAGAGACATGTAAACAGACAGACAGAAAGGGCGAGGGAAGGGAGAGAGGGATGAAGAAAGGGAGAGGAAGAGAGAGAGGGAGGAAGAAAGGGAGAGGAAGGGAGAGAGGGAGGAAGAAAGGGAGAGGAAGAGAGAGAGGGAGGAAGAAAGGGAGAGGAAGGGAGAGAGGGAGGAAGAAAGGGAGAGGAAGGGAGAGAGGGAGGAAGAAAGGGAGAGAGGGATGAAGAAAGGGAGAGGAAGAGAGAGAGGGAGGAAGAAAGGGAGAGGAAGGGAGAGAGGGAGGAAGAAAGGGAGAGGAAGGGAGAGAGGGAGGAAGAAAGGGAGAGGAAGAGAGAGAGGAAGAAAGGGAGAGAGGGAGGAAGAAAAGGAGAGGAAGGGAGAGAGGGAGGAAGAAAGGGAGAGGAAGAGAGAGAGGGAGGAAGAAAGGGAGAGGAAGAGAGAGAGGAAGAAAGGGAGAGAGGGAGGAAGAAAGGGAGAGGAAGGGAGAGAGGGAGGAAGAAAGGGAGAGGAAGGGAGAGAGAGAGGAAGAAAGGGAGAGGAAGAGAGAGGGAGGAAGAAAGGGAGAGGAAGATAGAGAGGGAGGAAGAAAGGGAGAGGAAGGGAGAGAGGGAGGAAGAAAGGGAGAGGAAGATAGAGAGGGAGGAAGAAAGGGAGAGGAAGAGAGAGAGGGAGGAAGAAAGGGAGAGGAAGAGAGAGAGAGAAACAGTGAGAGGGAGGGTGTGGAGGAGGATCCGTGCCATCAGTAATACCCCGTTAATTTGTCATGTTTTGGAGGTGAATGAAAACGAATTCTAGAGTTCGGCACTAAAAAAACAACAACAACAACAGCAACAACAACAACAACAGCAACAACAACAACAACAGCAACAACAACAGCAATGGAAAAAAACAAGCTAGTCGACCCCACTAAATTGAAGTAATTGATTCTGTAAACAGGTCAGAGAGATCGCTATCTGTACACACAGATTACCTGGATGGAGCATCACGAGCACGTGTTTTCCATCAATGGCTGAGAGATTTGTTTTAGTTCACGAGGAGAGAGAAAGGGGAGGGGGAGACAAGGAGATGGGAGAGACAGGGAGGGAGAAAGAGAGAGAGACTGGGAGTAAGGGAGGGAGAGACAGGGAGGGAGAAAGAGAGAGAGACTGGGGGTAAGGGAGGGAGAGACAGGGAGGGAGAAAGAGAGAGAGATTGGGAGTAAGGGAGGGAGAGACAGGGAGGGAGAAAGAGAGAGAGACTGGGGGTAAGGGAGGGAGAGACAGGGAGAAAGAGAGAGAGACTGGGAGTAAGGGAGGGAGAGACAGGGAGGGAGAAAGGGAGGGAAGGAGAGAGGGAGGGAGAGAGGGAGGGAAGAAGAGAGAGAGACAGGGAGGGAGAGAGGGAGGGAGGGAGAGAGGGAGGGAGAGAGGGAGGGAGGAAGAGAGAGAGACAGGGAGGGATGCGGCAGGGGGATAGGGGGGTAGAGAGAGAGAGAAGAGAGTCGGAGAGAGAACGGGGTTGAGATGGGCACAGAGAGACAGAGGAGAGAGAGGGGTGAAAGAAGGGGAGAAAATTGAAAAGAAACCAAGGAAACCAAACTGTAGGCACAAAGCATACCTCCACACAGGAATAAAATTTCAAAACACACATGCATTTGTGCTGATTGGTACTCTGTCACTCCGTTAAAATTGGCTCCGGACGAGGTGTGTGAAGGAATGTACAAGGCTAGTTTACGAACAAAAACCATTGGTCTGCTGGACACCAGAAGGTAGGCGCATGACAGGAAGGCCAAAGAACACCTGGCACAGAACAATCCGAGGAGAACTCATGACCCTGAAGCGCACCTGGTGTACCAATCAGAGACCGGCACGAAACAGACAACAGTGGCGGTTCTTTTCTTCGTTGTTCCCTACATGTCAGAGGGCACAAGAGGCACAAAGCGCCATTGGTCCAGTTGGGCCAACAGCAGAGAGCTGTAAGATCAATGGTTTCTCCATAACAATGGGAAGTCATTCACAGCTTATAGTCTTGTGAAGGACTACGACTCTCAAACTAGGAGGCAATATTGCACTGGCTCTTAGTACTGCAGCCTTGGTGGCTAGCTGGCCTTTGGGAACCATCCCAGCGCCGACTGTCCTAAAACCCTGTTGGCCGAGAGAGTGGGGATGTAACTTGGGCAAGACATTCTCCACTACAATCAAATTCTAGCCCAGATAGCTGGGGCAGCATTTGTCTCCTCTGCTGTTCTGATGGTCATTGTCGGACACAACTATCATAAATCACTGGCCACAATTTTAAAAAAAATAAATAAAAAGAGCGAAAGAGAGAGAGCAAACGTGTGACGCAGAGAGGAGAGACAGAGAGAGAGGGGGGGCGGGGAGGCGGTCAGAAATTCCGTAGACCTGACAGGAGGTATATATATATATATATATATATATATATATATATATATATATATATATATATATCAAACAGGAATGTTGTGACCGTGGCCAGGACCTCCCTCGATCAGACATAGGACTTCACCCCCACCACCAGCCAGAACCCAGTGAGGACCCACAACCCGGACAGCCAGCCAGGACTTCACCCCACCAGTCCACAGCCAGCCCCCCACACACCACCCCCAACCCCGAAACCCCCACCCCACACCCCTCCTCCCCCCCAAAGGACACCAGACGGACCCACAACCCGGACAGCCAGCCAGGACTTCACCCCACCAGTCCACAGCCAGCCCCCAACACACCAACCCTCCCGATACCCCCACCCCACACCCCTCCTCTCCCCCAAAGGACACCAGCCAGGACTCCACCCACCAGTCGACAGCCAGCCCGCCCAACCCTCCTCCTCCACACCCCTCGTCCACCCCACCCACCCTCGACCCTCCCCTTTCCACCTCCTTCCCCCCAAAGGACAGCAGCTGGACCCACAACCCGGGCAGACAGCCAGGCCAGGACCCCAAGCCTCGAACCACACCGCCTTCCACGGAGCAAGGACCTCAGCCCCGAACTACACCGCCTTTCCACGGAGCAAGGGCCTCAGCCCTGAACTACACCGCCTTCCACGGAGCAAGGACCTCAGCCCCGGAACTACACCGCCTTCCACGAAGCAAGGGCCTCAGCCCTGAACTACACCGCCTTCCACGGAGCAAGGACCCCAAGCCTCGAACCACACCGCCTTCCACGGAGCAAGGACCTCAGCCCCGAACAAGGTGAGCTTCAGGTCGTCACGTCAGTCGGTCGTTATAGACCGCCTGTAGCGTCTGACTGGCAGGGCACAGTCATCGGTGACGAGATTGATGACAACCACTCACCCACGCCCACCCCCCTCCTCGCAGTCTGTTTTTTTCCCTCCACCTCTTCCCAGGCCCCCACCTCCACACCAATCCGCGCGCGCGCGCACACACACACACACACACACACACACACACACACACACGCACAAGTCCTGAATTCCCTGGGGTCCCAGGATGATGTATTGTGACGCAGAGGGTGGAAGGGGGCAGTGTTTGTCTCCCCTCCCCCTCTATCTCTTTGCTACATGAAGGACCCGTCATGAACATGATGAGCTCGGCTATACTTTTTTTTTTCTCTCTCTCTCTCTTTTTTTTTCTTTTTTTTTTTTTAATACATTCAAACACACGCTCGCACACACACACGCGCTCGCGTGTAGACACACAAACGCGCGCGCGTGCGCACGCACGCACACACACACACACACACACACACACATTCGAAAAGACACACACTGTATATTTAGAGGGAGATTTGTTTGGCTAAAAACAAACATAAAACAGTCAATTCACTTTCAGTTGGTGAAGAAGTTAAACAATGCTATATCCCAGAGACTGAAGAAAATAATTTCGAAACATTCTTGAAACAAAAGCAAAACAGTTCATCTAAACTTGATTTTTTACTATAAAATTGGACCATATCTAACAGTGTGGAAGAGAGAGAGGGGAGAGATGGAAGGAAGCAGACAGTGAGATATATATATATATATATATATATATATATATGTATGTATGTATACTGATACTGGATGATATTAATGAATATATCCAACAGCTCCGTGTATGACAAATGCAGACCAAAACAAATCTGAAAGAATTCAGCTCAAATATTTATCACTGGATATGGGTGGCGACAGAGAGCGATATGTAAGGGAAGAGAGAGAGACAGAGAGGGGGAAGGGGGGATGTGGAGGCTTGGCGGGGGTGGGGTGGGGGGGGGGTATTCCCCCATCCTCCACTACTAATCCTACTGATGACAAACATGAGTCAGGAGCTTTCTCATTGCATCACAGCAACAAGAACAAGTCCATCACGCGCACACCTCTCGCCATGTCCCACTCCGGACATGCAACTGGTCAAGTGGTCATGCTACTGTGTACAAACAAACCGGACTGGCCAGTGCCCGCGACACCCCTAACCCGTTCCCCTGCCCCCCCACTTTGCCCTAACCCCCACCCACACCCCTCTGTCCTCCCTCTCTATCACACTCCATCACTCTCCAGGGTTGAGGGGAGCGGAACCTGTCATGATTCTTCTTGTCGTCATGTCAGTCAGAACAGTCCTCTTTGATACCCTCTGTCAGCTCTGTAGGGTGGTGGTCTGTCTGTCTGTCTTGTCTGTTTGTGTCTGTGTCTGTATGCCTCCCCTGTTCTCAGTCTTCCCCTGCTCGTCTCTGTCACTCTCTTTCTCCTATCTCTTTCTCCACTCTCTTTCTCCAAGAACACATTTTCATCATGCATGCATTTTTTTTCTATCGATAACGCCTAAACTCTTCATCATAAGTGCAGTGCCTTTACATTGAATCCACTGGCCAGAATCCACGAACAAGCTCTAATCTCTAAAGGGGGAAGGGGGGGAGGATGCGGTTATTATGTATCGGATAATGAACAGTTTTGCTCCTCCTGCACTATATGCAAGATTTCCCCCAAATCAGTCGAGGTAGACAGATAATAGTTATCCAAAACACAGAACTGACCCGTAGAAACTAGCCTCGTTAATTCTGGAGGGGCATTTTGGAACTCTTTACCAAATAATATATAAAAATTAAAACACTGTTGGTTCCTTTCAACAAACTTAAAAAAACGCTTCTATTTCGGGCATTAAGAACAAATTTTAGACAATAAGATGCTTCGCTGGATGCTTTCTTCGTGGTTTTTTTTGTTTGTTTGTTTTTTTTCTCCAGTGTAGACATTCCATCATAAGATGCTTCATTAGATGCTTTGTTCATGTTTTTTTTTTCTCCAGTGTAGACATTCCATCATAAGATGCTTCATTAGATGCTTTGTTCGTGTTTTTTCTCCAGTGTAGACATTCTGTCATAAGATGCTTCATTAGATGCTTTGTTCATGTTTTTTGTTTCTCCATTGTAGACATTCTGTTATAAGATGCTTCATTAGATGCTTTCTTCATGTTTTTTCTCCAGTGTAGACATTCTGTTATAAGATGCTTCATTAGACACTTTGTTCATGTTTTTTTGTTGTTGTTGTTTTTTCTGCGCGCTGACCAGTGTCAGGATTCAAAGAAACAAGCGATCGATCTGTCAATATGAATTTGATTCCATCATACGTTTACCATGTTAACGCTCGACTGTTGAATTTTCAGGATGTCATGTCAATGGCCATCCCACCCCCCTCCCCCTTCTCCTCAATATCAATCGTGATTTATGTAACACTGCAATTACATTCCTGTACGTGCGTATATGTGAGCATGTGTGCGTGTGTGTGTGTGTGTGTGTGTGTGTGTGTGTCAGTGTTAAATGAATAGGTCTACATGTGTGAGAGAGAGAAAGAAAGAGTGTGTGTGTGAGAGAGAGAGCGAGAGAGAGAGAGAGATAGAGAGAGTGTGTGTGGAGAGAGAGAGAGAGAGAGAGAGAGGAGGAGGAAGAGAGAGAGAGAGAGGAGGGAGGAGAAGAGAGAGAGAGGAGTCCTGCTGTTTGCCGTTCGCGTTCATCGTCGGTCTTTTTCATTGCAATCTTAACGGTTGTTTTAGTGTTCCAGTTTGGTGTCTTTCTTGTTGATAGTTCTTTATGAATGTGATCACTATTTTATATGTCCCTGACTTCTCTCTCTCTCTCTCTCTCTCTCTCTCTCTCTCTCTCTCTCTCTTACCTCCCTTAGATCGGATGGGGGAAATGTACGAGTATTTACTATTCTAATTACCCTGGTGAAATAAAATTCGGTTTCGTCAAGTTTCCTTTCGTCCATCAGCCCTCTCTCCCCTCCCCCCCCCCTCCCCGCCCACCTCCCCCCCACCCACCCACCCACATCCCCTTCCCTCTCTCTCTCTCTCTTCTCTCCTCTCTCTCCCTCTCTCTCTCGGCACCTCATAACCCCGTCCCTTCGCCCCTCTCCCTCTCGTTCCCCTTCCTCTCTCCTCTCTCTCTCTCTCTATTCCCTGACTCCCGCTCTCTCTCTTTTCACCTTCTGCACTGTGTTTGTTAGAGTCTGTCCTTGGGTACTTGCTATTTATGTTCTCCGTTTTCATTGCTGTTCTGCCAGCAAACGGTGGGTTATTCTCTTTCTTCTACTTCTTCGGTTCTAACAGCATGTGTGTTGTGATTTGTCTCTGCAAAAGCTTGAGCGCTACACAAATAATAATTATACCTACTTATTATCATTTGTTATTGTGTTGTCAGGTTATGGCTGAGATGTAACATCCCCACGCTCCCCCCTCCCTCTACAACAATTGCCCTCTCGGTCACCATTTAAACTCCTTTGTCTATTGTTGGAGTTTCAACGACCTATTGGCGCCTATACCCTTAAGGTCAAGTTTGTTCGGTTGGAGTTGTTTTAGTGGAGGTATATGTTTGTGTGGTTGGGGTTGTTTATGTTTGATGGTGGGGGGGTTGTTTGTTTGTGTGGCTGGGGTTGTATGTGTTTGATGGTAAGG
This sequence comes from Babylonia areolata, assembly GCA_011634625.1. NCBI lineage: Eukaryota > Metazoa > Mollusca > Gastropoda > Neogastropoda > Buccinidae > Babylonia > Babylonia areolata. The sequence goes on along the minus strand of JAAQRG010282093.1, from coordinate 6,398 downwards.
GGGTTGTTTGTTTTTGTGGATGGGGTTGTATGTGTTTGGTGGTAGGGGGTTGTTTGTTTTTGTGGATGGGGTTGCATGTGTTTGGTGGTAGGGGGTTGTTAGTGTGGTTGGTGTGTATGGGGTTGTGCTTGTTGTTATTTTAATGGGGTTGTATTGGTATGATTTGGGGGGTGTTTGTTTGTAATGTTGATTGATTGTGGGTGGGTGTTGTGTCCTTAGTGTGTTGAGTGCTAACTGTGATTGTGCAATGTGGTAGAGTGGGGCTGGGTTTTGTTTGTTTTGCCTTGTGTGGGTTTTTTGTGTGACTTCTGGGTTTTGCGTTTCGTTGTTGCTAAGGGTGCTACTTTTGTTTAGGTTGGTGATGTTGTTGTTGTTGGTGGTGGTGGTGGTGGTGTTGATATCTTTACTCCTTTGTCCCTCCCAGCTCACTGTTATCCATCCTCCACCCCTTTCCTGCTTTGAGTGTGTGAAGCAAACGCAGTGTGGTACATCACTACTCATTGGTCAACATCCCCACACCAGGGGTGTTTTGTTTACAGAATACACATGGGGCATTTACAACCAATCAGGGAAGGCCTTGCTTATAACCTGTATACGCAATGTCTGCGGACGATTGTCAGTTAATATCAGTCCACACAGTACGTTGAGAGGGGAGAATAAAATGAGGTTGCACACCTAAATCTCAGTTGTCTCCCTGAAGAAATAGAAGAACCCGACAGACTGAAGGGGATCTTTGCTTTGACTGACCTGGGATGTTGATGAATTCTTGTAATTGCTTTATGCTTTCTTCAAAACTTAGTTTGATTTTTGAAAACATATTTTTGTGTCAGATGAATTGTGGCATTGTTTCACGAGAACACTGAGAGACCCTTCTTAGCTGATGTGCTATTGCAGAGATACATGTAACAAATATGTGTTCGATACAGAAAACCATGGTTTGTGCCAGAGTATAGCCAGTATGTGTGTCACTTGCTGACATGGAAGAAAAGTGGTTAACGTGTAAAATGAAGCCACGCCTTACTAAATGGAAATTCTGGTTAAAGTCTTTGAGTACCCCCCCACCCCCACCCCACCCCCCACACACACACCACCACCACTCCCTGTGTTATTCCTTCATCTTTGCATATCTAATATTGGTTGGATATTGTTTTTTATCAACACTGTGTTGTATCTTGGCCCTCATCAATGATTATAATATCCAGAGACATATCAGTGGTTTGTCAGTTTTTGATATACAGTGGAAATAATGTAGGAAGCCACAAAGACGATAATTGTGTGCAGTAGCTGTGCAGAGTTACTACCTTTTGATTAGCAACTCCTTAAGTTGGTATTGAGATACGATCTTCCTGTTTTGTGTGTTAGGTGCTGACGGTTATATTGAAGGTTGACAAATCCACAGGCTAACTGTATGTTGAGAATTATCCATGTGTGTGTGTGTGGGGGGGGGGGGGTGGCGGGTGATACAGCAAATTGTGGGAGACATGTTTGACTTGTGTGGTTCCCATGTGACCTAGCTCTGCCATGAGACACGTACCAGTGAGATACTTTGCGGGGACAAAATGGAGATTTGTTCAGTCATAGTGGAACCACACAGTTATCACTGTTTGGTGGTTAATTAACAGGAGCTGATAAACACTGAGAGTTTGTATTAGTGACACGTTTGGTGCACAGTATTTTGTGTCACTGATTGTTGGTAGTGGGTAAAGCACAGTGGTAAGCTAATTGGAGCTCGTGTACTTAACGTGGGTTTCTTTGAGGAGATTCTGTACTGCTGGACATGGAGTGAACGAAGGGCGACAGATTATTTTAGGTGTTTGATTCGGCCCGACAATATACTGACGCTTTTTTGTATGTATATCAGACTTTCCTGGCTGTTGATGTCCAGCATATCATTTGTTATTGTTTTGATATTGGTTTTAGTTTCTCTGTGTGTTCCAGGTGTGCTGCTTTTGTTCTGCTTTAGTTAGGGTTAATAAACACCTCAGAACTCTTGCTAAAAGACCCTGCTTGTGGTACGAGGAGAGAGAGTGAGAGTGTGCACCTGTCCTGTGTCTGCGATCCTACCCTTCCCCTTCTACCTTCTTCCTACCCCTGTACATATTATTATCATTATAGTAGTAGTAGTAGTAGTAGTAGTAGTAGTAGTAGTAGTAATAGTAGTATTGTTCTTCCTGTTGTTGTTGTATTGTTGTTGTTATGATGATATTATCATCATCATTACTGTTATCATTTGTGCTTCCTTGCTTGCTTCCAAAGTTGCTGCTCAGGGACACACACACACACACGCGCGCGCGCGCGCGCGGACACACACACACACACACACACACACACACACACACACACGGCGTTTAAGCATTCAGATGAGTAGCAAAGCAAGACAATGCGAGAAGAGCTAAAACGAAAGGAGTATCCGGTCAGTCGACCGACGCGCTTTTGGATAATAATTACGTGGTCAGTTTTTTTGTCTGCGCCAGGTCGAGCTTTCAGACTATCCAATAGTTCAATATTTCGGCATCGCGCTTTCGGACTTTCCAAAGTTCGCGCTTTCGGGATCACGCTTTCAGACTTTCCAAAGTTCGCGCTTTCGGGACCGCGCTTTCGGACTTTCCAAAGTTCGCGCTTTTGGGATCACGCTTTCAGACTTTCCAAAGTTCGCGCTTTCGGGATCACGCTTTCGGACTTTACAAAGTTCGGGCTTTCGGACAACTCGCGCAGCTGGGGTGCCCCCACACTGAGGCTTCCGGCCCATATGGTGAACCCAGTGTCCGGACAGCCACCTTGGAGAATGGCGACAAAAAATTTAATCGGTCAGCAACACCATACCCCGTAGATATACCTGCTGGATCAGGTTTGACTTTAAGACACCGGACAGGAGACAGACTGGTGTACCTTGTGGTTTATGGACGTAAACGTACACCCTTCTTGTCAGCCACAGCATTCCACCACGTGCCACCAGTGATATAGATTTATGGACTCCACAGCATGCTTCAGTCTTCAGAATGTAAAGACCCGTTTGAACAACCTTGACCCTACAGTTTCTATGACCGCCGTCAGTCTCGGCCCTCGCCTTCTCCATCTCCCATTCTCTCCCCTCCTCACTCCCCATCCCAGCACACACACACACACACACACACACACACACGACAGGGATGGGTCAGGGGGCTCAGTTGCCAAAGCTCAAGTTCCATCATAAAATGCGCGTTACGTTGACCTTCAGACTCCCTGACCTTCAACCGGCGGCCACAAACAGTAGATCTACTTGATTCTTTTAGAAACCGAACCGACATACCATCACCACTGTGTCGTTTCCCTGCTGCCCAACATCCAAACTTTACATCATAGAGAAGAAACGCGGGTGGAAACACTTTCGAGGCTGAAGGGAAAGAGAGGTTTGTGTGTGTGTGTATGTGCGTGTGTGTGTGTGTTTGGGATTTCACATTTGTGACAATAATTACATTGAGGTGAGGCTGCGTTCGAAACACTAAATGACGTATGTCGCAGATTTACGTCGCTGACGCCAGGCGATAATGTGACGACATTTTCCTGATTCGACTCCGGAAGACATACAAAATAGTTGCTTATGTGCCACCCCGCCCACCCGCCCCCCAAAAATGTAGACCGACTTGCTTGAGACACTGATGATCAAAACTTGCCCACCACCCAGGTTTGTCTCCATAAGTTCCTGCTTTCCATTCTGACATTTAGATTTCCTTTTTATTTGTTTCTCAGTTTCAGTTTCAGTGGCTCAAAGAGGCGTCACTGCGTTCGGACAAATCCATATACGCTACACCACATCTGCCAAGCAGATGCCTGACCAACAGCGTAACCCAACGCGCTTGGTCAGGCCTTGAGAAAAAAAAAGGTGAATAAATAATAGATAAACGTACATAAATAAGTA
>JAAQRG010282085.1:0-13570 GCA_011634625.1 Babylonia areolata | reverse complement strand
CCGCATATGCATTTTTCTTCAACATGAAATACTTTACCGAAATTCTCAATTGAATGTTTTCAGTTTGCAATATCGTGGATTTTACTGTTACTGCATTCGAATTTCTTCATTAATTACATATATAAGTTGTTCTCTAATTCATGCAAACTGTCATAAAAACATGACCAACTGAAGACAAAGCTCAGTATTATAAAGTTGCTTTTGCGTCTGTGTTTGCGATCTCAAAGTCATAGTCGAAAATAGAATAGCAAAAGGTACAGAATTTGACGCAAGTGATAGAAAATAACATTTATAACCGCACTATAAGTTTCATATATTTGTTTCTAGTTTGGTGTTAATTGCGTATCTCAAAGACGTTTTCTGCTTCTTTTTTTTTTTTTTTTTGCTTTTTTTTAATTTTAAAAGTTTTTTTTAAAATTTATGTTTGTTTCTAATTTGCTGTTCAAGCAGAATGATGCTTTCTTTCTGAGCTTGTAACGGAAAAAATATGCATTCGTTTAGATATATCACTGATTTGACGGTTTTAATAGTTGATTATCATTCTATGCGCCGTTGGTATTTTTCTAGGATATATTTTACACATACAGAATAAGCATTCAATGTATAGTCGTGATACACACATTAAAAATTTTAGTGAGACATTCTCTTTCGTTGCAACATTCGAACATAATGTATAGTGATACAAAAACGCAGCAGAAACACACATTGCACACACACACACACACACACACACACGTACACAAATGTGCATACAGTAAACATAAACTGGTTATAAAGAAATACAGTTCAACACACCAACTACTTGAAATAACAATTACAAGAATGCACATAAGTTACACACATACGAAGTCGGTGTTAAATAATCGTAGACTTTTTTGACAACCACGAAAAGTTACACAGCGATTGAAAAAGAAGTCAGTGAAGATAAACAAATTATTGCATAAATAAACATAGAAAAGGAGAAAACGATGTCTAATGTTTAAGAAAAAGAGAAAGTGATGTCTAATGTTTAAGATTCGCGAAGTCCACAACTTCCATCATCAAAAGCTAATAAAGAAAACGAAAATCCGCTGACGAATTGCACGTCAAGTTACGTAGTCAGTGCAGGGTCAAGGGCAGTGCAAATGCGCAGCGGAAACGGGTGTTGCGTGTTTTTCCCATGACCCTGAGTTAAGTGTTCACCTACTAAATAGTAACAGCACAGAGTGGGAGACAGAGAGAGGGTGCGCGCGTGTGCTTGTGTGTGTGTGTGTGTGCGTGTGCGTGTGTGTGTGAGAAAATATAGGACACATACGTTGGGTTTGGATATTTTGTTTGTGTAACAGCACGTCGCTTCTTCCATTATGAATACAGTCACTGCGGTCATGTAAATCTCAGTCACTCGAGAGTTTGACCACCTCCCCTACCCCCCACACCACCTGTTTTAACAGCCCCACCCCCCACCCCCATCCCCCACCTGTCAAATTAAAACAACAGCAAGATAATAATAATAATAATACTAATGAAAAATGAATAGATAAATATGTCTGCTTGGGTAACTGATGGAGAGGCAGGAGCACATATATGGAATGTAGAGTGTATAAACCTTTTGCAGTGGCACGTAAATATACAGTTGTGTTCCTTTTGCATTGCATTGCACTGCATTGTATTGTATTCATTATATTGTATTGCATTGCATTGCATTGCACTACATTGCATTATATTGCATTGTATTTTATTGTATTTATTGTACTGTATTGTATTACATTGCACTGCATTCATTACATCGCATTGTATTTTACTGTATTCATTGTATTGTATTGCATTGCATTACATTGTATTGCATTGCTTGTATCATGTTACATTGCTTTGTGTTGTGTTGTATTGTTTTTCAGCCTCAGTAGATTTCTCTGTGTGGATGTCGAGCTGCTCTCCCTCCCCAGAAAGAGTGCGTTGCCATAATCTGGTGCTACTTTTTTGTTTTTTGTTTCTACAAGTGTCTGTGTTTTACTGTCAAGGTATACCTTTTCGACAGAACTTTGCCAACGACAACTGTCTTGTTGTCGTGGGTTCTTTTACGTGTGCTATGCTAAGTACATGCTGCGTACAGAATCTCGGTTTATCGTCTCATCCGAAGGACAAGCACCAAAACAACTGCTCAAGTTATCGTGCTGTGAGGTAGTAAAGAATTCCGGTCCGTGTCAAGACTCGAACCTTCACCCTCGTTTCCTTGAAGGGGTCGTTACCATTAGGCCACCGCTCCATGTTTAGTAAACAGTAAAATCATATATACCCACGAAGACTGTGCAGTTTCATTTGATGATAATGATAATGATATATTGTACTTATGTGGCGCAAACTCCCCATAATTTTTTTTATGATGGGCTCTGAGCGCTTCGCATGAGATAATGCATATATAATAGTGTATACTACACACGAGCACATTTGGACATAGAAGTGGAAAAACATCTATATACACCAATACCATATACACCAATACCACCACCACCACCACACACACACACACACATAGAGCAAACACTGACCCACAACACACACGCCACAGGAATATGTCAATGGTGGGGGGACACAGGGGGAGTGCAGACGGTGGGAGGAGACATACAAGGGACTATGCTTCGTCACATCGAAAGGCCATTTTGAACAGGTGGGTTTTAAGTTTTCCTTTGAAAGAGGACAGAGCAGATGAGTGCCGGAGTTCCAGTTCATTTCACAAAAAATACGCACCTGGCTTATATAAACAACTGTATATGAACAACTGTATATGAAGTTGCACACAACTGACAGGGTTTGATCTGACAGGCTTATTTATGACATTTTTTATTGTCAGCGGTTTATATCTTAGTCTCTTATTTCTATGTTTGCGTTTGATTGTGCGTGAGTAGAGAGAATGCAGTGCATTTTCATTTACCTGTTTGTTACTTTAATTTTGTCTCATCGAAAAATATATGCATCCCCATGTCGCAGAGACTGCAGTCAATGATGGTAAAAACGTCACAGAAATAAAACGACACAAGCTGCAGATGTACGCTCACTGAATGCATCAAAGCTAATCTGTTGACGACTTTGTTCTGCGTACTTTCGATTTATGCAAAACTTAGGTAAGAAAAGTTTGAAGTGACTTCGCATATCTTAGATTGATATGTTATGAAACAAGAATGAATTAATTATGCATACGCACCGGCGCGCGTTTTAACACACACACACACACACACACACACACACACACGCAGCAGGGTGAGCAGGTGCCTACGCATAAACCCGACGCGCTGGTCAGACCCATAGAGCCAACCAAAATGCTTCATGAAAAAAGGAGTAAAGAATCATAAATAAAATGAAATAGATCATTCAGCCAAACTTTAAGAAATCAAAATAGGGTGAAAATAAAAAGAGAACAGAAAGAAAATAATCGAAATGAAAAAAAACAAAAAACAAAATGGGCCGTGTTCAGCGAACTTGCCTGCACGCGCACGCACACACACACACACACACACACACACACACACGTACTGTACGCACACACACACGCACGCACGCACAAATACACACACACACATACGCACACACACACACCAAAAAAGACCGAGTCTAGAATTGTCCCCAAACAACAACGCTGCTCCGTCAGTACAATTCCAGTTCAAAGCTGACATTAACAACCGTACTTAAAAAAAAAAAAAAAAGAAAAAGAAAGAAAGAAAAAAAAAGGACTTACTTGGAATTTTAGCAAGCGGTTACGCGACAGCCTTTGTCGTTCGGAGAAGTAGTTAATACTGTTTTATGTTGAACTGAAATCCCTCCTCCGAAGTCTGGCAAGGGAAAACATAAGTCCCTTCCGTCCCAGAGTGCTGAGAAGAAAGGCCTTTGAGTACCTCAGTCGGAAGTAGGAAAGCGCGATTGTCCTTCTTGAGAACGTCGGTGTGCAGCCGAAGTCTTCTCAGACCAGAAGATCTCTTGCATCAGCGTGATGGTGGTGGGTGTATCTCTGAGAGACCCGAGGCAGCAGAGGGAACAGCAGCAGCAACGAGTGGTAAAAAGCTGTGGCGCAGTATCTCTATATATGTACCACTCCCGAGGGATCCGCATATGTTTAAATAGCCAGCTGCCTGCCGAACGCTGCTTGCTTGCTGTCTGTCAGTCTCTCTGCCTCTCTCTCTTTCGCCTTCCCCCGCTTTCTCTCCCCCACCCCCTCGCCCCGGTCCCCTCTGCCATACCCGCACTAGACATTAAAATAAAAAATAACAGTCCCCGTCGCAGTGGTTCAATAGGCGGGTGAGTGGGAGAGTGATGTGTGTGCACCTGTCAAAAGACTGATATGGACAAGCCCGTAGCTTCCTTTTTTGAGGAAGTGTCTGGGTTTGTCCCAGTGTGCCTTTTCAGTGCTTACCTGTGTGTTAGACGCTGAATTGGTAGCATAAGCAGCATTGATCTGAAGTTGTGTACCTTGCACATGGAGAGAGTTACCACTCTTTATTGTTTGTTAAAATCCTTCTCACTCCTTGCCTCATCATTCTTTCACATACCTACTCTGGGGTGGAAGTCAGCCACGGGCTCATGCTGGGTATCGAACGCGCATCTTCCATGTCTTCAGTCTGCGACATATCTGTGTACTGCGTAAGCCTACTCATGCACCAGATCACTCAATCATTACATCGCGCCAAACAGGAGGTAAAAATAAACATTAGGTATTGGATGATGTACCACGGTGCGTGCCCAGCAAGAAATATGTCAGCGATGTGTTCCTACCATTTTCAATTTGGTTGATATAGTTAGAAAGATTATTTAAAAGGGGGAAAAAAAAAGAACACAAACCGAGATGAGTTTGGTGCGTTTACGTGCGTGTGTTTGTGTGTGCGCGCGTTGGTGTGGGTGTAGGTGTGGGTATGTGAAGGGGTGGTGTTTCGTGACTACGAGGCTCGGGTGCTTGTGTCTTCTCTTTCATGTATAATAAGACAGACTACATTTTGCCGGTTCGTATTGGGTTTTGGAAGTTCCTTTGAGCACTTCTAGATATGCGCGCTTATGTGTGTGTGCCTGTGTCTGTGTGTGTGTGATTGCATGTGTGAACTCATGCGCGAACGCTTGTGTATACTATTATACAACTGTGTATTCGTGAAGTGGTGTGGGGACTTAAGCGGTGCAGATAAGCTAAGACTAACCAAATTATGACATAATCTCACACGAGAAATTACTGCACAATACGCAAATGTTAATTCATCAACTCCTGGTTTTACCCTGATTTTAAATCTTTTGAAAAGCAGCTTTTAAATATATATATATATATATATTTTTTTTTTTAAATTTCAGTGTGTGTGTGAATCAGAATCAGAATCAGAATCAATTTTAATGTCAATCAAACCTGAACAAGGTATTTTTGAATTTTTTTTGTATGAATTCTGTTCTAATTTCTTTGTATAATTCGCAGTCATCTAAGAAATGATATTCATCCTCTATTGTTTGACATTGTAAATATAGTCTTCTTTCTTTTGGGATGTTGAAATATCTGCCTTTTTCTGTTGCTAAATCATGACAGGATATTCTTAATCTGCACAATGATTGTTTTATTATTATTATTATTATTATTATTAAGATATCCTTCAAGCAAATATGGTTCCGTTCTGTATTCACGAGTAATTTTATCATAAAATAGTAGTTTAGATTTATTTTCAGATTTGTTTCCCTTCCAGAATATAGCATATCCATATTCTAGTTTATTCATTATAACGTGGCTAAGTCTATGAATATTGAATGTTGACTGATTATTCCAAACGTGTCTTAAACCAAGATTATGTAATATAATTTCAACGAAATTAATCCATGTTTGCTGTTTTGTTTCCTCTGTTAGCATGTCGTCATACACAATTTTGATATACGAATTTTCTTGTGCCTGTGTTATGTGAAACCAAAGTTTTATTATTTGACAAATCACTTTTAAACTTAAGGGGTATTTACCTATTTCACCAAGTATTGCTAAATTTGTGGCTTTTTTGTGGACTCCCAATATTTGTTTAAAAAGTTTAAATGAACATGCTCATGAGGAAATTTGTTCATGAGACAATTGTTATATAGTTTGTCAAAGGTAAAAGTATCATCTGCCTTTTCACAAATGTTTCTGCTCCATACATTAGTATTGGTGAAACGAGACTATTTAATAATTTTGATATATGTATGCTTATGTTTTCCTTCTTGAAAGATCTTTTAAAAATATGAGAAACTTTATTACATTGTTTTGCTATATGTTCTATAGCCTTTTCCAAATTGAGTAATTAAGTAATGTTTTAATTGTGGGAAGTAAGTCTGGTAAGACAGCTTTAATTATCTCATTTCTGATGCCGCCTATGCCCGGTGATTTGTTGTTCTTCAATTTTTGGCACGCTTTTATTACTTCTGTGTCAGATATATCATTATCTAAACTAGTGTTGTTACAATCCACGTTGTTAAAACCGTTTTTCATCCCACTATCAATGGTATTTTTGTTTTCATCATCCATACCAACTTTGTTTCCAATACGTTCATGTAAATGGGTGATCCATCTTTTAACTGATAGGGATTGTGTGTTTTGATGCGTTTCCATTGTTTTTAGCTGTTTCAATTTTTTCCACGATGTATTTGGATCATATGCTAGATCTTTGTTCAGCGAGTCAACCACTTTTGATTTGTATATTCTCCTTTTTTTCTTTATCATTTTATTATAAAGTTTTCTCTTATAAACGTATTTGTGAAGTAGATTTTTGTTAAATGGGTATCTGTTTAAAGCATTTAGAATTGATTTCAATTTTTTGCGTTGTACAACACATTCTTTGTCAAACCATTTTTTTTATTATGTCGCCTTATCTTGCTAGACTTTTTTTAATTCTGCATGTAAGACATTGTTTTGCTGCGTCTTGCAATATCTGTGTGAATTCATCTATGACTGTATTTATCATAGAATCTGTACTGGTACTGTTAGAAAGTTGAGTATTCAAAATATCATTGATATAGTTTAATCGTTTTTTGTGGGTTTTTTGTTTGTTTGTTTGTTTGTTTGTTGTTTTTTTTTATTTCTGGTGTTGCTAGGATTATCCAATGTTTTATTTAAGATAGAGCAGTCCTTAAAGGGGCTGTTAACATGACTAACACCTTCTTCCATAGAAAAATGTAATTTATTTCGTAACCAATGGCTAGTTTCTTTGTGGATTGGATGATTGATCTTTAATGACAATGGGCAGTGATCTGAATAGGGAGTAAGATCATGGACTTTCATTTCAATAAAATCTTGTAAAATATTTTGAGAACAGAGAAAGTAATCAACCACACTACTTCCCTTTGGTGTAAAGCACGTGTATCAACCTTGTAATTCTCCAAGTATTCTGCCATTAAGAATGTATATGTTGGTATACATAAAAATAGAACTAAGTTTTCCCCCATTCTTGTGGACAGTGCGATCCATTGAGCACCTATATGTGACGGGGTGGAACACATAATCATCAGGTAATGAATACATATTTTTGTTATCTCCATCCATTTGGATGAAATCAGGTAATATACCACTCCTGGCATAAAGTCTCTGCATAAGATTACATTTCCTTGAACTGATAAACTAACGAGGTCAGATTCTACTCTGTCCCATATACTGTTTGTGCAATTTTTACCAAATGATGAGTGCGATGGTGGTATGTATAGACAGTCAATGTATGTGTTTCTATCTTCGGCGCGTATCTTTAACCAAACAATATCACTATCGTTTTGTAGTAAACTTTTAACTAGTTTTCTTATGTCATTCTTAATGAAAATTGATATGCCCCCTGATGCTTTCTGTGCTTTTATATGTTTTGGTCGACAATAGTGTACTCCGGTGCAAAGTCTGGTAAGTTTATATCATTTGCGGACTCTCTATCCAGATGAGTTTCTTCAACAACAACCAAAAAAAAAAAAAAAAAAAAAAAAAAACAACAACCAATATTATACTTTGAGAGAATATCAAGAACATTTTTTTTCTTCTTGTTTACTTATCTTTTGACCATCAGTTGTTTCTTTGAAACCTTTAAGATTCCATGAGATTATTTTTTTAAAGTATCATGTTTCATTGTTCAAAGACGTACATAAATATCAAATATTTTCCACTTTGTTCAGGAAGCTGGCGTTAGTACCAACATCAGTGTCAACATCATAGCCAACATCATGGCCAACATCAGTGTCATTGTATTTGTCGCCATGACTGATATCCCTTTTTTTTCTTTTTTTTTTTTTTTTTTTGGTTGTAATGTGTCATTCGTTGTCATTTTCTTTGATCATGGTCGTAGTTGATTCCTCCGAAGTCGTTTTCCTGGTCTGCAGATTGATTAAGAATGAATCTTTGTGGTTCTTGGTAATGTCTGTTGTGACTGCCCTTACTTCCGTAGATATCGGCATGTTGTCGGTGTCGCCTTTCATCTTGCTGATCACTGTGGTGATATCGATGAGTGAATCGTCTGTTCCGGTAAGAGTTCATGGGGACGTTGTCAAGTGGAGATTCTGTGTATCGGTAGCCTGTCTTGTCGTATCTCCGAGCGTCTTCATGGTACATTTGCTGGTCCTCCAAATCGTGGTTATTTTGCGATTTTGGTAAGAGTATTGTTCTTCAGCATATTCTTTGGTCAGGTTTTCTTAAATGGATTAATTGTCCTTTTTGCTGCGGCTTGAGTGACGAAACCGTTCCAGGTCATATCTGTTGATATCTCGGTGAGAGGTCAGATGGTTCTTACTGTGATGTGTTTTTCTTTGGTTCCGTGTTTTGTTAATATTTCTGTATGTTCCTCTCATCTGTTTGTTGTCAGAGGCACTTTTCAAGGCATTTCTCAGGTCATAGGTGTTGCTACTTGTTTTTGTCTTGATGTCACGTCGCCCATGTCGTGTTTTTCTTTGTTGCCATACGATGTTATGAACATGGCGTCCAATGTTACCAGCTAATATTCCTGAACCTCTTTCGTTTGGATGTCTTCCATCGCGCATGATGTTTGTTTTGTCTTTCATGTTGTCATGGCGAAGGTTTCAGTTTCAGTTTCAGTAGCTCAAGGAGGCGTCACTGCGTTCGGACAAATCCATATACGCCACACCACATCTGCCAAGCAGATGCCTGACCTGCGGCGTAGCCCAACGCGCTCATGTCGAAGGAAGGTCACTTTCTTTTGTTTCAGGCTGGCAGACACCATCGCATTATACACTTCTTTTTTTCCTTCCAGGATTTCATCCGATGTTTGGATGATATTACTGATGACAATTTCGGAATTTTTAAATTGCTTTTGCAGTTTTGAGACGCTTTTCGTCATTCTTTTGCTTGCTTTCCTTGCGGAGGTTGTTCTCAGGTTGTTGATACCAACATGTATGACGATAACGTCAGGGTTGTTTTCATCGTTTTGTATAGTTTCAGTGATGTCATCGATTTTTGTTGCTTTTTTCATTGTAACTCTGAAACCATATGATTTGCCGACGCGTTCTGGGTCAACACCTCCAAGTACCGAGTCACTGATGATAAGGAGGTGAGGTAGCTGTTCGTCATCGGAGCGACGTGTATCTTCGCTTCTTGTGCTGGTGTCACTTCCGGTGTCTGACGAGCTGCTGTCTGGGGTTTTAAATGGTGTCAGACTACTGGTGTTTGATGTTTTGACTGCCTTCATTTGAGAAGATTTCTTTTTGTGTGTGTGGTTTTGTACTTGGGGTCGCCTGGGCCATGAGTGAGGTAGGTGTAGATACCACTGCACTGAACGTTTGACTCGGAGTTGATGGTGTTTCTGTCTGATGCATGTCTGTTTGAACGCCCATTTCTTTAACATCCTTTTCACTGAATTTTGGTTGCAGCATGTGCACGATTTGGGTCATGACGTCTCCTCAGATTTCCTCTGATTTTTGCAGCTGTGCAGTCAGGTTTACGACAGACAATTTAAGGTTTTGAAGAATGCTTACCGTTTTTGACTGTGTATTCTTTTACCAGTCCATATAAAGCGTTATCGCTAGTTTCTGACGGCTTTGCATTTTCGTGATCTTCGTTGAAGTCAGAATCGTGTTTTTGTGCGGTCATTTCTTCTATATTTTCATTGAATAGTGATTGAGTACATATTTTGCAAGTGTATTTTCTTTGTGTTCTGGCGAAAATGCACACTTGGTATGGTGGCATGTGTAATGAATTTTTCAGTCTGAGCATTTTAGGGACTTTTCTTTTTCACATTGGCACTTAGAGGTACTATTCCTTGGTTGATCGACGTCATTTTGAGAGTCTGGAATGCGTTCATTTTTGACGTATTCTTGTTTACGTCATTCTGAGCCTGTGGAACCTGTTCACCCGTAGACAGTAAGTTTCTTGTATCTACGTCACTTTCAGAATTTGCGACAGTTCCATTTTCATGTTCATTTTCTTTTTGTTGATTATCGGTTTCGGCGTATCCGGCTCGCGTCAATTCACTCACCTCTGACTGGTCTGTGTCCATGACAATTGTCATGTCCGCGTCCTCGCCATAGATTTGTGAGTTGGCGTGACCAGCCAGCCGCATAGCCTCTTTGGCTTCAGCCATCGTTCCATTGCCTTAGTGGCTGGCCTTGGGATACCCGTTGACTGACTGGGCAGCCAAATTCCAAGAAGTAAAATTTCCGATTTTCTTCCTCCATTACTCACTGCATTTAGTTTTTTTCCCTTTGTTTTCGTTTTAACTGATGAAATGGTCAATCTTTCATCACTAGACGCCATCCTTTTGTTATTTTTCTGCAGTCGAGCAATGGTTGCCTGAACTGTCCGCCATTACACTCAGCTCTGAAAAACACCCGACGAGGACACACTTGTTGGACGTGTGTTTGGAAATGTTTGTTCTGGGCATGAAAGCATTATTTTGCAGTAATCCTCCATGCTCCAATAGGAGTGAAAGGATGATTAAAACTTGAAACTTGTGTGTGTGTTTTCGCGTTTGCGTTTGTATGTATGTTGGACCCAACGCTCAGCTTATACCACAAAGCTTACAGTTGGGCCAACAGCAAAGTGAGAGCTGTATGATCGATGGTTTCTCCATTGCAATGGGAATTCATTTAGAGTTTAGTCTTTTGTGAAGGATTATGACTCTCAAACTAGGAGGCAACACTGCACTGGCTCTTAGTGCTGCAGCCTTGGGGGCTAGCTGGCCTTCGGGAACCATCCCAACGCCAACTGTCCTAAAAACCCTCTTGGCCGAGAGAGAGGGGATTTAACTTGGGCAAGACACTCTCCATCATAATCAAATTCTGGCCCAGGTAATAAGGACAGCAATTGCCTCCTCTGCAGTTATGATGGTCATAGTCGGACAAGACTATCATACATGTATGTATTAGGCTGTGTGCGTGTGTGTGTGTGTGTGTGTGTGTGTGCGGGCGGGCGCGCGCGTTCGCAGTGCAGAGCAAATATATGTATGCGCGTTTATGTGTGTGCGCGCTTGCATGTGCGTGTTTGTTTATTCTTGCGCGAGTCATCGGACATGGAAATGGTTTTTATTAAAATACTGTAATCATTATCATCATCATATTGATTGTGTGGTGCTGCAAGGAAGGAGAGAAAGAGCTATAATCTACAGGTGTTGATGTTGGCCAATGTTTTCAGTGCACGCCGCGCCCCGTTCCTCACAAAAGCAATAAATAGAGTTTTCAGTGGCATGTTTTGGCAGCTTCTGTCAAAAGCCCTTGTGGCACTGGAAAACACCCACCGCCGACGAGGACACACTTGTTTTTGTTTTCCAGAGTTAATTCAGCGTGTGTGCGTACATGCTGGGTTGAACTTCTGTGGTTGTCGATCCACTGATCAGAATATAAGTTGGTGAACAACAATATTGCTCAGTATTGTCAATCGATTACTCTGTCGATAAGCCAACATTGATCAGTCAGTACATTGATCATTCACTCACTCACTCACTAAGGTCAGTCAATCAGTCACTCGGAAATCGGTCAGTTGATAAGTACACGTTGATGAGTCAATGCATTAATCAATCACTCAGTCACTCACTCGGATCAGTCACTCACACAGAAATCGGTCAGTAAAAATACGCACAGTAAAAATTGCGTTAAAGGTATAAACATAGTTGTTGTTTCATGATTGCTGTTGTTGCTTATTTCATTATTTGCTTGCTTGTTTAATTCTATCGGCTGAAGGGGGAGGCATACAACAGGGTACAATTTTCCTCAGCTTGCATTATTCCCACACCACTTCTTCCCATTCCCCATTTATTCCATGGCTCGTGTTGTCCTCTATTCGCAAACGGTCCACGAAGATTTAACAATGTTGGGTCACCACATCAAGATAGTCATCCATGAGCTGTATATAATTCGGTATTTTCTTGTGTCAGAATTTAAGATATCTTCGAATGGGGCCAAGAGAATGGAATATTGTTCTTGCACACACACTCTCTCTGTCTCTCTCTCTCTCTCTCTCTGTCTCTCTCTCTCCCCCTTCTCTCTCTCTGTGCTTTCCGTTCCAATGTGTGTGCATGCATGCGCGTGTGAGTCTGCGTTGTGTGCATTAGCTTTGGGAGTGACACAATTCGAGAAGTATCACCCACAACCCGGTGCTCAAGAAGATACATTTATTGTTGTCGCCGGTCGCCGGGGACTGTGAACTATTTCTAACCCAGCGACCTACGAACGCTCGACAAGGGAAGGGAACCACAAGCTAAATTTACATTATGGACGGTGGGGAAAGGCCGCTGACTGATCTGTTTGTTGACAACTTCCTCTCCGCACCTACAGACTTGGATGAAAGATGCCTCTCGCAGCCTCCCTGTTTCAGTCTCTGTCTCTGTCTCTCTCTTCTTTTTCTCATTTCTCTCGTATCATCACTCTCTCTCTCTGTCTGTCTGTCTGTCTGTCTCTCTCTCTCTCTGTTGCTGTGTGCGTGCGTATGAGTGTGTGTGTGTGTGTGTGTGTGTGTGTGTGTGTGTTTCTCTTTCTTTATCTCTCTGTCTCTGTGTTGCTCTGTATGTGTGTTTGTGTGTGTGTGTGTGTGTGTCTTTCTCTCTCTCTCTCTCTCTCTCTCTCTCTGTTGCTGTGTGCGTGTGTTTGTGTATGTGTGTGTGTGTGTACTCACACACAGTTACATATTAAAGAAAGTAACAAACAGCGCGAGAAGGGGTGGGGGGGAGAGACTAATACATACACAGAGATAGATTAAAAACAAACAAACAAAAAGAACATTAATTATTTCTATCATGCATAAGAAAAGATATGAGTAGAAAACAGCTAAAAATGGCTAAAGTATAAAAAAAAAAAAAAAGAAATCACAAGAACGCCTCGCAGAACGGATGAGATTTTTTTTTTTTAGCTGGGATTTTCACAGAGGGAGTGTTGGTTGGTGCCGAAGACCGATAGGCAACGAATTCCAGACAGTTGGAGCAACAACGAAAACTGCGGCAGCCAAAAGTTTTTAAGTTCATGCGATTCCTCAGAGAACTCTTCCTACCTTTCGGTCACGAATGGATGCGTTCACTTGCGCCGGCCGTTTGTTTCAGCATTACGGCGCTTCATGCTGATAATAATTGTGGCCCTGGAGGTAACGCGTCCGCCTAGGAAGCGAGAGAATCTGAGCGCGCTAGCTCGAATTACGGCTCAGCCG
>JAAQRG010282082.1:0-13544 GCA_011634625.1 Babylonia areolata | reverse complement strand
TGAAATTTGTTCACAAATGTCTCTTTTCATAATATGCTCAGGTTTTTGTTTTGTTGTGTCTTATAAACCTTAAGGTTTTCTGACAATAAAATATTCTATTCTATTCACACACAGTCTCACACACTGAGTCGCTCTGGTTCCAAAGATTAGCAGTGAGCTGGAACCGTCCAACAACAGCAACAAAAGGTATGGGGTCAAGGCCAAAGAAAAGAACCGAACCCCACCCCCACACCCCACACACACAGTCGCTCTGGTTCCAAAGGCTGTCAGCAGCCTGGTACTTTCCAGCAATAAACAAACAAAACAACAAAAATAGAAAGGTACAGGGACAAAGCCAAAGAAAAGAACCAGTCCCCCCCCCTCTCTCTCTCTCTCTCTCTCACACACACACACACACACACACAAACTCCTCTACCAAACTGACCATAAAGTTGCTCAGGTCCCAGAGGTTGGTGGTACAGTCTGGCAGCAATGATTTTTTTTTTTTTTTTAATAAATAATTCTTTTTAAGCTATGGGCCCAGGGATGAAGAAAAGAATGGAAAGCCCACCCCCGTGCACTCTGCCCACCCCCCACCCCCCACCCCCTCCACACAAGAAACTTGTCCAAACATCTGACTATGGAGTCATTCTGGTGCCAGAGCTTCACAGCAGCTTAAAAATTTCTGGCAGCAACAACAACAACAAAAAAAGATAGGGAGGCAGAAAGAAAAGACCCCCCCCCCTTCCCCCTCCCCCACCCCACACACACACAAAAGAAAAAAAACAACCTTGTCCAAACATCTAACCATGGGGAGTCATTCTGGTGCCAGAGCTTTGCGGCAGCCTTATAATTTTCAGCAACAACAAAAAACAACAGCAAAAAAACCCAAAAAAGGGTATGAAGACAGAAAGAAAAGAGCCCCACACCACACACACACACACACACACACAAGAAACTTGTCCCCACAACTGACCGCAGAGTCGCTCTGCTTCCAGACCTTTGCAGCAGCCTCCTTATAACTTCTAGCAGCAACAACAAAAAAACAACTAAATAAACGAATTAAGTATAAAATAAAAACGGAGGGTAATGAGGCAGAAAGAAAAGAACACCCACCACCACCCAACCCACCACCACCCACTGAAACTTGTCTACACAACTGACTACAGAGTCGCTACAGTGCCTGAGCTTTGCAGAGACCTTATGATTTCCAGCAGCATCCAACCCCCCCCCCGCGCCACCCCATCCCCCACCCCCACCCATCCCCCCAAAAAGGGTAGGGGGGCAGGATGAAAAGAGCCCCCCCCCGCCGCCACCCCCCTAACACACTCACCTTCCCCTCCACCCTCCCCTCCCCCTACACACACACACACACAAGAGATGTGTGGCCACCACTGACCAGGGAGTCACTCTGGTTCCAGAGGTTTGCAGCAGCCTGGTACTTTCCGGCGGCCCTCAGCATGTTGTTGAGGTTCACGGCCTCCAGACCTTCCATCAGACACAACTCAAACTTCCTCCGCTCAGCCGCCCGCTGACGTCAAAAACACATCTCTGTCACATTCATGGCAATACTACTGTCTGTTTCACTTTCACTTTCACTTTCTCAAGGAGGTGTCACTGCGTTCGGGCAAATCCATATACTCAGCACCACATCTGCTAGGCTGATGCCTGACCAGCAGCATAACCCAGCGCTTGTCACGTCGTGACTGCATGCTTATATACTTGTGTATCTATCTGAGTGGATTTCTTCTTACATGATTTTTGCCAGAAGACAATCCTTTTGTTGCCATGGGTTCTTTTTCAGTGCGCAAAGTGTGTGCTGCACACAGGACCTTGGTTTCTCATCTCATCCGACTAGACGCTCAGTTTGATTTTCCAGTCAAACTTGGGAGAAAGGGAGAGAGTGGGATTCGAACCCACACCCTCAAGGATTCTCTACATTGGCAGCTCAGCGTTTTAACCATTCTGCCGCCTTCCTCCTGTAGTATAGCATTGTCAAAACAAAGCTGGGATAAACTCACCAGCTGCTGTCCATTTTGTTGATGTCAAATACACACATCTCTATCACTTTCATGGCAATAGTATTGTCAAACACACACATCTCTATCACTTTCATTGCAACAGTACTGTCAAACACACACATCTCTATCACTTTCATGGCAATAGTATTGTCAAACACACACATCTCTATCACTTTCATGGCAATAGTATTGTCAAACACACACATCTCTATCACTTTCATTGCAACAGTACTGTCAAACACACCCATCTCTATCACTTTCATTGCAATAGTATTGTCAAACACATGCATCTCTATCACTTTCATGGCAATAGTATTGTCAAACACACACATCTCTATCACTTTCATTGCAACAGTACTGTCAAACACACCCATCTCTATCACTTTCATTGCAACAGTATTGTCAAACACACCCATCTCTATCACTTTCATGGCAATAGTATTGTCAAACACACACATCTCTATCACTTTCATTGCAATAGTATTGTCAAACACACACATCTCTATCACTTTCATGGCAATAGTATTGTCAAACACACACATCTCTATCACTTTCATTGCAATAGTATTGTCAAACACACACATCTCTTTACTTTCATTGCAATAGTATTGTCAAACACACACATCTCTATCACTTTCATGGCAATAGTATTGTCAAACACACACATCTCTATCACTTTCATGGCAATAGTATTGTCAAACACACACATCTCTATCACTTTCATTGCAACAGTATTGTCAAACACACACATCTCTATCACTTTTATTGCAACAGTATTGTCAAACACACCCATCTCTATCACTTTCATTGCAACAGTATTGTCAAAAACAAAGCTGTGATTAACTCACCAGCTGCTGTCCATTTTGTTGATTTTGAACACACACACATCTTAATCATTTTCAAGGCAATAGCAAAAATAAGATGTTAAACATCTCCTGGCCTCTCCTGGCCAAAGCGGCAGTGAATTCATGTCCACACAGTCCAGTCCTCTTCCTCCCCTGTCAAACCTCATCCTGCCCATGTCAGGCATCACACCGGGACGCAGTGAAGAAAATCGGGAGGAAAAGCCATTCCCTACAGCACCAACCCACACTGAAACCCAGCCTCAAACCCTGATCACTGGTCAACGCTGCATCAAAAGACAAACGCCTGATTCTGTCACGGTGGCTCCCTCTACAATAATGTGGACAAAACGAGGCTGGGATATACCTGATGCCTGCTGTGCCAAGTGTTGGTGTGACACACACATCTCAATCACTAACTGTCTGCGATTGCTTGTATCAGAGACTGACATACACTTACTAGTGAGCCAACAGTAAAGTGAAAGCTTTACGATCAATGGCCCAGAGGTAACGCATCCGCCTAGGAAGTGAGAGAATCTGAGCGTGCTGGTTCGAATCACGGCTCAGCCACCGATATTTTCTCCCCCTCCACTAGACCTTGAGTGGTGGTCTGGACGCTAGCCATTTGGATGAGACAATAAACTGAGGTCCCGTGTGCAGGATGCACTTAGCGCATGTAAAAGAACCCACGGCAACAAAAGGGTTGTTCCTGGCAAAATTCTGTAGAAAAATCCACTTCGATTGCAAAAACAAATAAAACTGCACACACAGGAAAAAATATAAAAAAAATGGGTTGCGCTGTAGTATAGCAACGTGCTCTCCCTGGGGAGAACAGCCAGAATTTCACACAGAGAAATCTGTTGTGATAAAATGAAATACAAATACAATGGTTTCTCCACTGCAATGGGAATTCACATACAGCTTATTCTTTTGAGAAGGACAATGACTCTTAAACTAGGAGGCAAGATTCCACTGGCTCTTAGTGCTGCAGCCTTGGGGGCTAGTTGGCCTTTGGAGACCATCCCAACGCCGACTGTCCTGAAACCCTTATGGCTGAGAGAAAGGGGATTCAGCTTGGGCAACGCATTCTCCTTTATAATCAAATTCTAGCCCGGTTAGCTGGGACATCGGTTGTACTGCAATGGACTGGACTGGATTCCTCATCTCCCTGAGTGAAACTGGGGCTGCTGTCCCCAGGAAGAGTGCATCGCTACCGTGCAGCATCACCCACTTCTGTTTTTTCATTTTCTTTGTCCCGCCCAAAGTGTATTACTTTCCTATCAAAGCCGATTACTTCAACACAGTTTTGCCAGGGACAACTATTTTCTTACTGTGGATTTTTCTAAGTGCACCAAGTACATACTACAAACAGCACCTTGGTTTATTCTCTCATCTGAATGACTAGTGTCCAGACCACCACCCAAGGCGAAGTGGAGGAGGAGGAGACAGTGGTGAGTGTGGAGGAAGGACTGGATGGCCATGTCCTCACACTGACAGCTGTGGGGGCTAAATGGTTACAGCACTGGATCCTCACCTGAGTGTCCGGAGTTTGATCCCTGCTTTTTGTGGCTCTGGGGCCGTGTCATGAAACCTGCCGGTAATTTGCCTGAGGCAAAGTAAACTGCTTGAGGGTTTGCACTATCCAGTATTCAGGAACACAAGAACCTACCCGTGGTTCTACACACCCGAAGGCAACTTACCCTTTTTATCACTTCTTCGCTTGGCAGTCAGAAATAACGTATCGAGACTGGCAGACGTCATTATGTTCCATATGAATTACATATGTAGCTGTGAAGTGAGTGCACTTGCAGACGATAAATTACAGAATGCCTGAAGTTTGCAGATTGTCTAAATTTGTTCATTCCAGAAAAATATTCTGATCCAAACTCCGTTTTTTATTTAATTTTTGCAATTTGCTGAAAAGAAGGGAGGATAATGTGTCAGAAAGTGGCCCCCAGATTGGACAAGTGGCTGAGTCTATCAATGCTTTGCCACTGAAGATTTTTTCTTCTTGTCACACTGTGGCATAGTGCCAAGTAAAACAGCATGTGCAGAAAAAGTCCCCAGGATTTTTATTAACAGACCACAGGTTAGCTGCCTGAGTCCACTTTGTGTGTCTTGAATACGAAGATAACCCGGCCTTCAAGGCAAACTGTACCCGCGGGTCCCTGCCCTGTCAGGGCTAACTTGCCTTCAGGCAACATGATTTTTGTCTTCAATACGGCCCCTGGTGGGTGAAGGGTGGAGATTTTTCCACATCTCACAGGTCAACAAATGTGCAGACCTGCTAGTGCCTGAACCCCATTCTTGTGTATAAGCTTGCAGAAGATCAAATACGCACGTTAAAGATGGTGTAATCCATGTCAGCGTTCAGTGGGTTATGGAAACAACATGTCCAGCATGCACACACCCCAAAAACGGAGTACGGCTGTCAACATGGAGGGGTAAAAATGGTCATACACATCAAAGCCCTCCAGTACACAGAAGTGACCGTGAACATCAGAGTTGCAGTCCACCAACAAAGAAGAAGTAGTACTCACACCGGGAGAGTCATCAGCCTTTGTCTTGCTCTCCAGGGCGGCCTGCTTGTCTGCCTCCATCTTGGCACTGCATCAAAATGAACCATAATGATGATGATGAGGATGATGATGATCATGTTGGTGGTGATAACAATAACCATTAATGGTGATGATGATAACAACAAGGATGATGATGATAATTATGATGATGGTAGTTGTAGTAGCAGAGTAGCAGTAGTAATGATGATGATAACAACAATGGAAAAAAAGTAATAATAATATAACAAAAATATTAATGACAACAACAACAACATTAATGGTGATGGTGATATGATGATGGTAATAGTGATGATAATGATAATAATAATACTAAAAACAATAGGAATAATAATAATAACAATAATATTAACAATACTTAATAACAAAAATAACAACAACTTCATCCATGCATTGCCCCTCCATGCAAAATATGTCTCTACATCGGCCTGAATGTATCTTCATCGACAAAAAATGTCTCCTACATTGACACAAATGTCTCCTACATTGACACAAATGTCTCCTGCATCGACATAAATGTCTCCTGCACTGACAAATGTCTCCTACGTCGACATAAATATCTCCTACATTGACAAATGTCTCCAACATCAACACAAATATCTCCTACATTGACAAATGTCTCCTACATCAACATAAATGTCTCCTACATCGACATAAATGTCTTCTACATTGACATAAATGTCTCCTACATTGACAAAAATGTCTCAAATATCAATATCTGCACATCAACACAAATGTTCCCTACATCACCAAAAATGTTTCCATGTCAACATGTCTCCTATGTCAACATCAACATGCCTAAGACTTTAACATAAACATTTCTACCTAAACGTAAACGTCACCTACATCAACATAGATGTGTGTGTGTGTGTGTGTGTGTGTGTGTGCATGCACACGCACACACCTGCAATGAAACATTTCCACAGCACATTCTGAGAGTAACAGTACCAATCTTTTGTCCAGTGATTTGGAATCATTATTCATGATTCCCACCGATGTGACAAAACAAAGTCTATACTTCTTCCATAGCTTTTGCAGGCCAGACTGAACATTTGCCACACCAAACACTGAACCAAACTGAAACCAAACTTTGTCTGCTACAACACTGATGAAAATGGCTGGTGAATGTTAATTTTTCACCACTTTTCGTTTTTTCAACTGGTACATCAAGCCTTTAGCTGAAGGGTACTGGTCAAGGGTTCAATCAGAACTAGCTGAATGGTACTGGTCATGGGTTCAATCAGAACTGGCTGAATGGTACTGGTCAAGGGTTCAATCAGAACTGGCTGAACGGTACTGGTCAAGGGTTCAATCAGAACGGTACTGGTCAACGGTTCGATCAGAACTAGCTGAACGGTACTGGTCATGGGTTCGATCAGAACTGGCTGAACGGTACTGGTCAAGGGTTCGATCAGAACTGGCTGAACAGTACTGGTCAAGGGTTCGATCAGAACTAGCTGAACGGTACTGGTCGAGGTTTAATCAGAACTGGCTGAATGGTACTGGTCAAGGTTCAATCAGAACTGGCTGAACGGTACTGGTCAAGGGTTCAATCAGAACTGGCTGAACAGTACTGGTCAGGGTTCAATCAGAACTGGCTGAATGGTACTGGTCAAGGGTTCAATCAGAACGGTACTGGTCAAGCGTTCAATCAGAACTAGCTGAATGGTACTGGTCAAGGGTTCAATCAGAACTAGCTGGCTGAACGGTACTGGTCAAGGGTTCAATCAGAACTAGCTGAATGGTACTGGTCAAGGGTTCAATCAGAACTGTACTGGTCAAGGGTTCAATCAGAACTGGCTGAACGGTACTGGTCAGGGTTCAATCAGAACTGGCTGAACGGTACTGGTCAAGGGTTCAATCAGAACTGTACTGGTCAAGGGTTCAATCAGAACTGGCTGAATGGTACTGGTCAAGGGTTCAATCAGAACTGGCTGACTGGTACTGGTCAAGGGTTCGATCAGAACTGGCTGAACGGTACTGGTCAAGGGTTCGATCAGAACTAGCTGAACGGTACTGGTCAAGGGTTCAATCAGAACTGGCTGACTGGTACTGGTCAAGGGTTCAATCAGAACTGGCTGAATGGTACTGGTCAAGGGTTCGATCAGAACTAGCTGACTGGTACTGGTCAAGGGTTCGATCAGAACTGGCTGAATGGTACTGGTCAAGGGTTCGATCAGAACTGGCTGAATGGTACTGGTCAAGGGTTCGATCAGAACTAGCTGACTGGTACTGGTCAAGGGTTCGATCAGAACTGGCTGAATGGTACTGGTCAAGGGTTCGATCAGAACTGGCTGAATGGTACTGGTCAAGGGTTCGATCAGAACTAGCTGACTGGTACTGGTCAAGGGTTCGATCAGAACTGGCTGAATGGTACTGGTCAAGGGTTCGATCAGAACTGGCTGAATGGTACTGGTCAAGGGTTCGATCAGAACTAGCTGACTGGTACTGGTCAAGGGTTCGATCAGAACTGGCTGAATGGTACTGGTCAAGGGTTCGATCAGAACTGCTGGATTTTTTCAGACCCTGAAGGGCAGAACATATTTTCCCCAAGACTTTTCCAGCCTGGAAAATGATTCTCTCATTTTCCAAAGACTTTTCCAGCCTGGAAATGGTTCTCTCATTTTCCAAAGACTTTTCCAGTCTGGAAATAGTTCTCTCATTTTCTAAAGACTTTTCCAGCCTGAAAATGGTTCTCTCATGTTCCAAAGACTTTTCCAGTCTGGAAATGGTTCTCTTATTTTCCAAAGAGTTTTCCAGCCCAGAAAATGGTTCTCTCATTTTCTAAAGACTTTTCCAGCCTGGAAATAGTTCTCCAATTTTCCAAAGACTTTTCCAGCCCTGAAAATGGTTCTCCAATTTTCCAAAGACTTTTCCATTCTGGAAATGGTTCTCCAATTTTCCAAAGACTTTTCCATTCTGGAAATGGTTCTCCAATTTTCCAAAGACTTTTCCAGCCTGGAAATGGTTCTCCAATTTTCCAAAGACTTTTCCAGCCTGGAAATGGTTCTCCAATTTTCCAAAGACTTTTCCAGCCTGGAAACGGTTCTCTCATTTTCCAAAACTTTTCCAGCCCTGAAATTGGTTCTCCAACTTTCCAAAGACTTTTCCATTCTGGAAATGGTTCTCCAATTTTCCAAAGACTTTTCCATTCTGGAAATGGTTCTCCAATTTTCCTAAGACTTTTCCAGCCTGAAAAATCCACTCAGACAAGAAAACCAAATACACCTACATGCCAAAAAAAAAAACACAAAAAAGACAAGAAATTGGGATGGGGTGCTAGACTGTGGCAACACACTCTCCCCAGAAAGAGATCGCCTGCATTTCACACACACACACAGATGTGCTGTGACAAACAAACAAAAACAACAAACAAAACGAAAACCAATGTAATTATACACATTGTTTAACGATATAAACAGACGCCAATTTGTGGTGAGGTCAGGGGGAGAGAGCAGTTTAAATTTTACGCGCAGAGAAATCTGTTGTGACAAACAAAAATAGATTGAATTTCACACACAGAGAAATCTGTTGTGACAAACAAAAGTAGTTTGAACTTCACACACAGAGAAATCTGTTGTGATAAACAAAAATAGTTTGAATTTCACACACAGAGAAATCTGTTGTGACAATCGAAAAGTTTGAATTTCACACACAGGGAAATCTGTTGTGATAAACAAAAATAGTTTGAATTTCATACACAGAGAAATCTGTTGTGACAAACAAAAATAGTTTGAATTTCACACAGAGAGAAATCTGTTGTGACAATCGAAAAGTTTGAATTTCACACACAGAGAAATCTGTTGTGACAAACAAAAATAGTTTGAATTTCACACACAGAGAAATCTGTTGTGACAAACAAAAATAGTTTGAATTTCACACACAGAGAAATCTGTTGTGACAAACAAAAATAGTTTGAATTTCACACACAGAGAAATCTCTTGTGACAACAACAAAAAAGGAATAATACAAGCTGTCTGACAATGAACCGACATCTGGGTGAGGTGAAGGCCACAAGCACTGACCTGGCCTTGAGCGTCTCAAAGTCTATCCGTGCCTGCTTGAGGTCAGGGGGGCAGGTGCAGTGACACAGGCAGCTTCCGTGACGTATCTTCAGCCTCTGCTCCACCTCCTTCCTGAAAAAAAAACACAGTACAGCCATGTCACCGTTCTTCTCTTCTTTCTTCACACAGTACAGCCATGTCATCGTTCTTCTCTTCTTTCTTTCTTCACACAGTACAGCCATGTCATCGTTCTTCTCTTCTTTCTTCACACAGTACAGCCATGTCACTGTTCTTCTCTTCTTTCTTCACACAGTACAGCCATGTCACTGTTCTTCTCTTCTTTCTTTCTTCACAGAGTACAGCCATGTCACTGTTCTTCTCTTCTTTCTTTCTTCACACAGTACAGCCATGTCACTGTTCTTCTCTTCTTTCTTTCTTCACACAGTACAGCCATGTCACCGTTCTTCTCTTTCTTTCTTCACACAGTACAGCCATGTCACTGTTCTTCTCTTCTTTCTTCACACAGTACAGCCATGTCACTGTTCTTCTCTTCTTTCTTTCTTCACACAGTACAGCCATGTCACCGTTCTTCTCTTCTTTCTTTCTTCACACAGTACAGCCATGTCACCGTTCTTCTCTTCTTTCTTTCTTCACACAGTACAGCCATGTCACTGTTCTTCTCTTCTTTCTTCACACAGTACAGCCATGTCACTGTTCTCTTCTTTCTTCACACAGTACAGCCATGTCACTGTTCTTCTCTTCTTTCTTCACACAGTACAGCCATGTCACTGTTCTTCTCTTCTTTCTTCACACAGTACATGTCACTTTTCTTCTCTTCTTTCTTTCTTCACACAGTACAGCCATGTCACTGTTCTTCTCTTCTTTCTTTCTTCACACAGTACAGCCATGTCACTGTTCTTCTCTTCTTTCTTCACACAGTACAGCCATGTCACTGTTCTTCTCTTCTTTCTTCACACAGTACATGTCACTTTTCTTCTCTTCTTTCTTTCTTCACACAGTACAGCCATGTCACCGTTCTTCTCTTCTTTCTTTCTTCACACAGTACAGCCATGTCAATGTATTGTCGCTTCAGTGTTGGATGGGGCCTTTCTGATTCAATATATTGTCGCTTCAGTGGTGTTTGATGGGGCCTTTCTGATTCAATATATTGTCGCTTCAGAGGTGTTCGATGGGGCCTTTCTGATTCAATGTATTGTCATTTCAGTGGTGTTTGATGGTGTCTTTCTGATTCAATATATTGTCGCTTCAGTGGTGTTTGATGGTGCCTTTCTGAATCAATATATTGTCGCTTCAATGGTGTTTGATGGTGCCTTTCTGATTCAATATATTGTCGCTTCAATGGTGTTTGATGGTGCCTTTCTGATTCAATATATTGTCACTTCAATGGTGTTTGATGGTGTCTTTCTGAATCAATATATTGTCGCTTCAATGGTGTTTGATGGTGCCTTTCTGAATCAATATATTGTCGCTTCAATGGTGTTTGATGGTGCCTTTCTGATTCAATATATTGTCGCTTCAATGGTGTTTGATGGTGTCTTTCTGAATCAATATATTGTCGCTTCAATGGTGTTTGATGGTGCCTTTCTGAATCAATATATTGTCGCTTCAATGGTGTTTGATGGTGTCTTTCTGATTCAATATATTGTCGCTTCAATGGTGTTTGATGGTGTCTTTCTGAATCAATATATTGTCGCTTCAATGGTGTTTGATGGTGTCTTTCTGAATCAATATATTGTCGCTTCAATGGTGTTTGATGGTGTCTTTCTGAATCAATGTAATGTCGCTTCAGTGGTGTTTGATGGTGCCTTTCTGATTCAACGTATTGTCGCTTCAGTGGTGTTCGGTGGGGCCTTTCAGAATTACTAGGCTCAGCTCCCTACTGATGACAATAATTGCTCTGTTGCCCAGGAGATACAGACACTTACAGTGTTTGTCAGGCAATTTGAGCAACACACCCAAAGACGCTTCCATGAAGTGGTCCCAGCGCAACTATGTGTCTGGGTGTTCGTGTGTGTGCATTTGCATGCTTGAGTCGGTGTGTGCGTGCACGCTTGCATGCCTGCACTCCATTCTATCTCTACGATACACAATACCTGATTATCATTGTCATCCACTCCAGTCTATGATGCACTGCATGTGATTATCATTGTCATGAACTAATACAGGAAATCTGATTATCATTACCATGCACTTATACAGCACATCTAATTATTATTACCATGCACTTGTACAGCACGACTCATTATCAAGCACTTATACAGCACAACTCATTATCATTACCAGCACATCTGATTATCATTACCATGCACTTATACAGCACATCTAATTATCATTACCAAGCACTTGTACAGCACG
Organism: Babylonia areolata; assembly: GCA_011634625.1. Classification (NCBI taxonomy): domain Eukaryota; kingdom Metazoa; phylum Mollusca; class Gastropoda; order Neogastropoda; family Buccinidae; genus Babylonia; species Babylonia areolata. Next base: position 1,746 of record JAAQRG010282082.1, on the reverse strand, counting down.
ACTCATTATCAAGCACTTATACAGCACAACTCATTATCATTACCAGCACATCTGATTATCACTACCAAGCACTTATACAGCACACCTAATTATCATTACCAAGCACTTATACAGCACATCTAATTATCATTACCAAGCACTTATACAGCACATCTAATTATCATTACCAAGCACATCTAATTATCACTACCAAGCACTTATACAGCACACCTAATTATCATTACCAAGCACTTGTACAGCACATCTAATTATCATTACCAGCACATCCAATTATCACTACCAAGCACTTATACAGCACATCTAATTATCATTACCAGCACATCCAATTATCACTACCAAGCACTTATACAGCACATCTAATTATCATTACCAAGCACTTATACAGCACATCTAATTATCATTACCAAGCACTTATACAGCACATCTAATTATCATTACCAAGCACACCTAATTATCATTACCAAGCACTTATACAGCACATCTAATTATCACTACCAAGCACTTGTACAGCACATCTAATTATCATTACCAAGCACTTGTACAGCACATCTAATTATCATTACCAAGCACTTATACAGCACATCTAATTATCATTACCAAGCACTTGTACAGCACATCTAATTATCATTACCAAGCACTTGTACAGCACATCTAATTATCATTACCAAGCACTTATACAGCACATCTAATTATCATTACCAAGCACTTGTACAGCACATCTAATTATCATTACCAAGCACTTGTACAGCACATCTAATTATCATTACCAAGCACTTATACAGCACATCTAATTATCATTACCAAGCACTTGTACAGCACATCTAATTATCATTACCAAGCACTTGTACAGCACATCTAATTATCATTACCAAGCACTTATACAGCACATCTAATTATCATTACCAAGCACTTGTACAGCACATCTAATTATCATTACCAAGCACTTGTACAGCACATCTAATTATCATTACCAAGCACTTATACAGCACATCTAATTATCATTACCAAGCACTTGTACAGCACATCTAATTATCATTACCAAGCACTTGTACAGCACATCTAATTATCATTACCAAGCACTTATACAGCACATCTAATTATCATTACCAAGCACTTGTACAGCACATCTAATTATCATTACCAAGCACTTGTACAGCACATCTAATTATCATTACCAAGCACTTATACAGCACATCTAATTATCATTACCAAGCACTTGTACAGCACATCTAATTATCATTACCAAGCACTTGTACAGCACATCTAATTATCATTACCAAGCACTTATACAGCACATCTAATTATCATTACCAAGCACTTGTACAGCACATCTAATTATCATTACCAAGCACTTGTACAGCACATCTAATTATCATTACCAAGCACTTATACAGCACATCTAATTATCATTACCAAGCACTTGTACAGCACATCTAATTATCATTACCAAGCACTTGTACAGCACATCTAATTATCATTACCAAGCACTTATACAGCACATCTAATTATCATTACCAAGCACTTGTACAGCACATCTAATTATCATTACCAAGCACTTGTACAGCACATCTAATTATCATTACCAAGCACTTATACAGCACATCTAATTATCATTACCAAGCACTTGTACAGCACATCTAATTATCACTACCAAGCACTTGTACAGCACATCTAATTATCACTACCAAGCACTTGTACAGCACATCTAATTATCACTACCAAGCACTTGTACAGCACATCTAATTA
>JAAQRG010282080.1:10000-13585 GCA_011634625.1 Babylonia areolata | reverse complement strand
TGTGTGTGTATGTGCGCGTATGTGTTTGTGTGTGTGCGTATGCTGTGTGTGTGTGTGTGTATGTGCGCGTGTGTGTTTGTGTGTGTGTTTGTGTGCGTGTGTGTGTATGTGCGCGCGCGCGCGCGCGCGTGTGTGTGTGTGTTGTGTGTGTGTGTGTGTGTGTGCGCGTGCGTGTATGTGTGTGTGTGTGCTTGCGTGTGCTTGCGTGTGTGTGTGTGTGTGTGTGTGTGTGTGTGTGTGTGTGTGTGTGTGTGTGCGCGCGCGTGTATATATTCCTGTCAATTGCCCCCGATGACTCCGAAGAAAACATGAATCATGTTCTGATTTCAATTTCCAACTGACGAACCATCACCACAGGCCTGTTGTGTCCATTCGTTGTACTGCAGCTCTTGATAAAATGGGACCTTACTTCTACGATATATTGGAAGATACAGGTGTAGAGACACCGTTGCTTCTGAATGAAAAAGAAAAAAAAAGAAGAAGAAAAAAGAACAGCCTTAATCCAGTCTTCCAGTATGAATGAATTCAAGGAACTGTCGTCATTACAATGGACAGTGCTTCCAACAGATATTGAAAACAGACTGAAGAGGATTGGGGAAATCGCCTTTTCTCGACCATTTGTACGGTTATGACTACCGTTTTCAGGAAACCAGTCCACACTTACCAGTACTTGAATTTTCTTTCAAACCGAATCTTTGGAACACAAACGATCAGTTGTGCGGACCCTCTTCCATCGAGCAGATGTTCGTTCTGGTAGCAGAAGAAACAGACAGGGAAAAAAATGAAAATGTGAAGAGGGCTGTTGGAGTCCAAGGGATATCCAGACTGGATGCTTGAGGCCCCCGTTTTCTTTTAAAAGCAGAAAAGGACACCACCACAGAACGAGCTCCGAGCCTTCAGGCAATATGGGGCCAAGCGACCAACTCCTTCCAATCTGAACTTACCGACGTAAAGGACTTCACCGAGAAGGCAAAGAAATGCGATGTTATATGTTTTCTACCACATTCAGTGTACTGACTGTGAAGAAGAAGAGATTAGAGAAGACTATAACCCCCCCTCCTCCCCAAAAAACAAAACAAACAACAACAACAAAAAAACCCAACAAAACAACAACAAACAAACCCACAAGAAAACAAAGAAAACAAACAAAAACAAAAAACAAACAAACAACATGAAAATAATGATCTGTCTCAAGCCATTATCCCGATATGAAATGACAGAACAGAATGAAAGATGGACAGTTATTACTTTTGTTCTAAAATGCGAGTTTTGTTGTTGTTGTTGTTGTTGTTGTTGCTGTTTTTATCAGTAATTCTTCGGTACACATAGGATGAAGAAGAAAAAGAAGAAGAAGAAGGAGAAGAAGAAGAAGAAGAAAAAGACACACCCTGTCTCGGACGCATATAAAAAACAAAAGCAAAATCAAATCTGAAAAAAAAATGTCTGTTGTTTCACTGTTCTCTGGATGTTGGGGGTAATAGTTTTGAAACAAGTATAAGAAATAGTAACAGGATTTCCAGTGGATGTGAAAACTGTGTAAAATTCAAATTTTGTCCAAACAGCGGCAAGACACGAATCTGCATTTAAGAGATCGCTTGGTGCAACATAAAGATAACAATTCTCACGAACAGGGGTTTTTTTTGGTCACCACACTCACTCGTTAATCCCACAACGGAAGGATATGTGAATAAAATAATCACATTACTGACAAAACAATATGATGAAGTTATCTTCAAATATTCATAACATGCTTATGCTATTATCTGAGATGATCTACTGGTGATATTGTCGTCGTTTTGATGCTGCTGTTGTTCTTATTGTTTTACGGTTTGTAACTGCACTGATAGTCTGAACGGAAAATATCAGGTTGCATAACGGCTACTGATATCCACACAATATATACATTTTATATCCCCGTGTTGTTATTGATACAATTCCATTACATAAGAATACTCGTGCATTGCTGATGACACCATAGGGAAGCCGCCGTGTGTTTTCATGTTTTGTGTACCAGTTAAATTCAAAATCATAATCGCATATACACACACTTAATATAATCGTATGTTTGAAACACACACACACACACGCGCGCGCGCGCGCGCGCACACACACATATACACACGCACGCACGCACGAACATACACAAACAAAACACACACACACACACACACACACACACACACACACACACACACACGTTTGCTAGGTGTTCATATGATCACAAAAACAAGATATTTGTCATCAGAAGCATGATAAGATTTACATGTCACATGCCCTTTAGAATCTAATGTAAGTTGAAAATGACTTCTGAAAAAAACATAATCTATTGCATACTTCTTGATTTATCCAACACAACTCTCTGTCTCTGTCTCCGTCTGTCTGTCTGTCTGTCTCATGGTCGTTACCGTTGATACATGTAATTTCAGAGTATTGGCTAATTCCTAGTATTTAAAAGAAATGTCAATGAAATGCTATTGTCAGCACGACCCCTTTCCCGTCATTCCAATACAATGATGCCTATGTCCTGAATGCAATAAACATTTATTCATTCATTCATTCTCTCACATGGACCGGACATACACATTAAATACACACAGAAATATACACATGGTCAGGAGAGACAGAATGAGAGAGAAAGGGAGGAGGGAGGCAGGGAAACAGACAGACAAACAGACAGACAACTGACAAACAGAGGTAGCTAGACAGGCAGAGACAGAGACAGAAAAAAATGATGAAGTCTGTCGTAGAGAGAGAGACACACACACATTCATAAAATCCTCGCCATGTCTGTCTTGGTACCACTATGTTTTGCCATCACCGCCATCATAAACGTGGACCACACAGCCACTCAGACGAGATGTGATTACAAAACGAAGATAGAAAACCTTGATCCAATGATCTGGCTCCAACACAGACACAGACAGGCCATTTACAGACAGACTATCCATTGCGTGGATATAAAGATGGATGCCAGCAGCCGGGACAAACAGAATGATTGTCCTCTGTATCGGGAAGTTGTTTTGTTTACATGTTCACATCTTTTTTTTTCATACGCCTGTGGTTTTACGTTTTTGTCCAGCTGGGACGGGTTTCATGAGAGGATCTCTGCAGCGAGTTAAGAATGTTCCTAAGTATGTTGTTCCCAACTCCACGGTAAATTCCTTATACTTAGGAACATTCTTAACTCTAAGCAATACTTAGCGCTGCAAAGATCACCCCATGCCACCCGCACCAGCTGTGACAAGTGAGCCTATCAAGAGTGTCAGTGTGGAGTGTTTGTCACAGCGTGTTCACAATGTGTTCGGTGGCAGTTATTTTACCATCATTATCATCTCTTCACATAGGCAGATGTGTGGCAGCATTCCAGTGTGTTACATTTCTCAAGGTGCCCATGTGTGCTATACCATCCCTGGAAGCCGGTTAGTTGAACAGATAAATGTTGATACGTTTTAGACCCAAACTGTTGCAGTTTGTATCGAAAGACTTCTCACGAAGTGAAACAATTTTTTCCCTTGTATTTGAGTGTGCTAACGACTCAAATGGGTAGACTGGCATCATGCTGTCTAAAGTCATCCACTTCTCGGA
>JAAQRG010282080.1:0-5000 GCA_011634625.1 Babylonia areolata | reverse complement strand
CATTACAAAGCTGGTGTCAAAAGAATTATTTTTTTAAAATATATCCATTTATTTACTTTTATTTATTTATTTATCTATCTATATAAATAGATAGATAGATTGATTCATTCATTCACTATTCACTTATTTATCTATTTATCTATTCATTCATTACAATTTTTCTTTTTGTTTTGTTTATTTTTTACAAGCGGATGCAAAAACAGAGGCAGACAAACAGACAGGCAGGCAGGCAGGCAGACAAACAGACAGGCAGGCAGACAGGCAGACAGACAGACAAACAGACAGGCAGGCAGGCAGGCAGACAGACAGACAAACAGACAGGCAGGCAGGCAGGCAGACAGACAGACAAACAGACAGGCAGGCAGGCAGGCAGACAGACAGACAAACAGACAGGCAGGCAGACATGCATACAGACAAACAGACAGGCAGGCAGACAGACAAGACAAGACATTCCAAGGCATAGCACGTCACTTACTGCCATGCTTTATCCTTTCCCAAACCGCCACATCCCCCCCCCCCCTGAGCCCCCACCCCATCACCTCACTCCCATTCTCTTCCCATAATTCCAAAATCACCTCACCATGTTTTCCACTTAACCCCCCCCCCCCCCACCCCCCCAAGTTGCACTCCCATCCCCCACTGGTCTCCACAAAATGTGTAACACTGCGCCAGTTTGAAAAATAATGGCGTTCATTCGCTTTGCTCTTCGCTAACTTTCTCAGTGTCTTTGTCTTTGCCTCTGTTTGTCCGTGTTCCTGTCTGTCAGTCTGTCTGTGTCTGTCTCCGTCTGTCTGATTCTGTGTCTGTCTGTCTCTGTCTGTTTCTCTCCAGTCTCTCTCACTCCCTTGATATTATGTGCACGTACTCCATTGTAAAGAGCCTTGACCTATAAATGAATGAACCATCTAAAGTCTTCTGTCTCTCTCTCTCGACTCCCACACTCCCCCCCCCCCTCTCTCTCTGTGATCTCTCATCTGTTCAGTAGACCGATACACCTTCTACAACTTGGGCTTATCACAACTGCACCACTCTTCATCCGCCCCTGTTCCTCACGAATTCCCACCACTGCCACCCCCTCCCCACCCACCGCTTCATCTCATTGTTGTCATGTAATGTGTATGAACATACTTCTTTCCTCCTTTTTTTTCTTGCATTCCCTAGACTAATACATTTATGTATTTTCTTTTACGAGGGTAGGGTGAAAACAGGCCAGTGTGTGCTAATTGCTTTCCCCTCATTAAAAGAAAGTTTCGATTTCGTCTTCGATTTCATCTTTCGTTTTTAGAACATGTGATTTGTCATGGGTTTCTCTAACCCTACTCTCCCCAACAGTGTCAGGTCAGGGCATAGCCCTTGCTACTAGTAGGTACCATGTAACCCAGTACTACCTGCCGCATGTGAAGTCTCCCAACGACGGACCAGGCTGAGGAGGAAACCTTTCCCAGCGGCTGTGAAGGCGGAAGAGGATGACGAAAGGGCAGGGTGAGCTCTTATCCTTGGCTGGAAGTCCCCCTAGGAGACGGAGCTCCGAAGAAAAAACCTGCACCTGCCGAGGCCGTCCTACACGTGGCAGTATCTGCACCTGTGGGACTGTGAGCGTCGGTAGGCAAGAGAGTGGGGAAGGGACTGCACAACTCCTCACTAAAAAAAAAAGTCACCTGTGCTGGTCAGGCAACGGATGCTGTGCTCTACTGGCATAAAGACGTTTGAAAACAAGAGAACGCTGGCCATTAAGGAGAAGCGTGAGCGAAGGAAGCAGGGCGCAACTTCTGGAGACGTTTTCCCTTGCAACAACTGTGGGAAGTGCTGCGCATCCAGAATCGGCCTCTTCTCCCACATGAGGACATACACCGACAGATAAGCCTGCCTGCCTTCTCATCCGTCGGACCGACGGGAGACTCCATCATCACTCTCCCCAAAACCCCCAAACCCACGCCACAATCTCTTGTACTGCCTCCCCCCCCCTCCCAAATTATAGTCATCATCATGTATCTACTTATATGTTTATTTTGTTGGATTATTTGATTTAATTCTATTTTAATGAGGCATACATAAGGGAATGCTCTGTAGGGACAAGCGCAATGGGCTTATGCGTAGGTCAGGCATCTGAAAGAGAGAGAGAGAGAGAGAGAGAGAGAGAGAGAGAGAGAGACAGAGACAGAGACAGAGACAGAGACAGAGAGAGAGAACTCGTAATCTGGAATTTCCCCGTGCAAGAAAGTGAATGAATATTCAAAAACCTCTTTACCCACGCGTTTATCCATCTTCACTGACGTGGACAGTCTATCAAGATGAACGACCCGTGAGTGGAAGTCGGATGAAATACAAGCCTCGCTCAACTCCACAATATTCAGTTGTCAGTGTCTGGTTCAGTTCCACATCCATGTCTGTCTGATGAATCTCTCATGCCAAGGTCTTTCAATATCAGCTGGATTACCAAGAGTAGAGGGAATCGATGAGGGGGGAGGGAGAGGAGGCTTACGATGGAAGGAGGGTGGGGGTGTGGTGTGGTGTGGTGCTGGCATGGTGGCCTATCTATTACTGATGGCCAGAAGATGCTTACTCAGTTTTGCATGCACTTGTTATGTCCCTAACCTGATTTCTGGCCAAAATAAAAATAAAATAAAAATAAAAGCATATTCCGGCTGACTCTGGATCATCAGTAGTGGCACTTTACAAAACACACACACACACACACACACACACACACCAAAAAACAAAACAAAAAAACACACAAAAAAACACAAAAAAACAACAAAACAACCACCCCCCCCCCCGCACCCCCTAAAAACCGCATTGTATCCTTGGCCTACGAGCTTGTTTGGAACCATTCACGTAACATGGTGCTTATCTTACATGTTGACTGTCTGTAATACAACAAGATGAAAGCTCCGTTCCACTTTCATGGCTGATGAGGCTCTGGCGACAAGGTCTTTGACTAACAGCTGCAGTACCAGGGAAGGGCAGAGGAAATTTAGGAGGGGACAGGCGGAGGAAGCTGGTGACGGAGTAGGGTGGGTGTGGTGCTGGCAGGGTGGCCTATCTATTACTGGCAGGCAGAAGATGCTCACTCCGTTTTTGCATGCGCTTGTTATGTCCTTGACCTGATTTTTGGCTACAAGGAAAAAAAAAAGCGTATTCCGGCTGGCTCCGGCAGATCGGGGGCAACAGACACAACAACAACAACAACAACAACGCATTGTATCCTTGGCCTGCGCCCTTCTTCGTAATACAAAACCCAAAAAAGACAACTAGAGATGTTACCCATTCACGTAACATTGTACTGATCTTACATGTTGACTGTCTATGATACAACAAGATGAAAGCTCCGTTCCACTTTAATGACTGATGAGCGTGAAAAGGTAGAGGGAAGAGAGGAGGGGGGAGGGAGAGGAGGCTGGTGACGGAAGGAGTGGGGGTGGTGTGGGGTCCTGGCTGGCAGGGTAGCCTGTCTACTATTGGTGGACTCGGTCTTGCATGTATTTATGCCCTTGACCTGATCTTCGGCCAAAAAAGGAAAGAGTATTCCGACTAGCTGAGACAAATCGATGGGAAAAAAAGAAGAAGAAAAAGACCTACTCTTCTTTAAAACAAGAAAGATATGTTATTAATTCAAACAGCTTACAAATCGACTGCGCAATGTCTTTGATGCAATCAGATGTGGGTTAATTCGCATCAGTGAGATTTTTGCTTCAGTAGATCAAAGAACAATGTTCATGCTGGAAAGAATTAACTATGGAGCCATCACATCCGAGGTGTGGGAGTGGCGGAATAGGCTAACTGCCAAAACAATGACGGCACCAGATTGTCACATATGTGAGGCACCAGGTCATTGCCAAACACAATGAATTCAGCATAGTGTAATATAGCTAGGTGGATCAGGTTTATTGCCAACGTCATGCGTTTACTACAGTGGGATACAGGGCAAATGGATCAGATTATTTTCCCCAAAGCAATGGCTTCACAACAGCGTATTATGGATAAGATTGGATAGGTTTATTGCAAGGCTAGGGTTTGTTTCCATAAGTGTGATGACTAAGGGTAAGGTGGGCTAGATTTTCTACCAAAACAATGGACTCACTACAGTGTAATTTGGGTAAGGTGGGATAGATTTATATTCACTACAGTGTGAAACAAAAATATATCACGAAACAGTAGATTTACCAAAGTGAGAAGTGGGTGAAAGGCGTTTATTTAATTGTCAAAACAAATGATTCACCGTGTGTTTAGGTGAAGCGGGTTAAAGGATTATTACCAATATAATGCAAAATGTGTGTGTGTGTTTGTCCATTAACATCTAAATAGCTTTTTAAAATGTATGTGATGCTTGCTTGTACTTTAAATAAGCATAACCAGTGAAACATATTCTTAATCTTTACCACCATCACCACCAAACAAAAGGTGTGGGGCACTTGTTGTTTGTCGTTCACGTTTTAAAGAAAAGGAATAGCAAGGCAATCGATGGAGAGTGAAAAGAATGGTGGTCGTCGAACAGAATACGGGATTAGATTAGGGATGTGGGAGGATGAGAGTAATGAGAGTGAGGGGGGTGGGGGGTGGAAGTGGATTGGGTTTCAACCTAGGTTTTTGTTGTTTCTGTTGTTGTTTTTGTGTTGGATTGTTTGTTTGTTTGCTTGATTTCTTTTTTAAACGGAGGTGAAGATCATTTTGGTTCATGCATGTATCTCTCTGTTGTCTCAGTCTCTGTCCACACACGCACATACACACACACATACACACGTGCGCGCGCTCAAACAACACACACACACACAAGACACACATACACACGCGCGCGCCCAAACAACACACACACACACACACACACACACACAATACGCACGCACGCAATACACACACATACACACGCGCAGCGCGCGCGCACGCACGCATGCACACACGCGCATGCACACACACACACACACACACACACACACACACACACACACACACACACACACACATACACACACACACACACGAACACAAACACACACACACAT
>JAAQRG010282079.1:0-13519 GCA_011634625.1 Babylonia areolata | reverse complement strand
AACAACAACAACAGCAACAAAAAAAAGAAAAAAAAGAAAAGAAAAAAAACCCACTCTAAACTGAAAGGAGAACCAGCCAAGCTTGGCCACTTTGAAAGACGATTACATTCCGCAACTTAAACACAGGATAGCTACTGACATGAATAATTCCAAACTTCTGGCACGATTTGTCCACAGCACTGGAAATGACAAATCGAAGGGAACAGAGATTTAAGAAAACATTAATTAAGACCTGACGCACTTCGTGCGTCAACATTACGGCTTTCGAGTCGCGTATCAAAAGTCGTGGTTTCAGAAATGTGCAGTGAACAAAATCCTTCCCGACATCTGAAAAACGTGATCCATTAATTTTTTTTTTTTCATAGTTACCAACACTCGAAAGCAAAGTTTGTGGGTGCGTGAAAAATCACACACACAGACACACTCTCTCTCTCTCTCTCTCTCTCTCTCTCTCCGTGCAAAACTCATCGGTACATAATAATATTGTACTGTCTCTCATTCTCCATCTCTCTTTCTGTATCTCCCTACACTGCCGCCCCTTCTATTCTGTCCCTCTTTCTCACTCACGCCCGCACACACCACCACCATTATGAATGAGACTGACGCGACAAAGCTGCACGCAAGACAAATGAAGGATACTGTGAGCACGTGCATGTGTTTGTGCCAAAGGGCCACACGTGAAGGCTCGAAATACGTAAAAAACAACAACAACAAAACAAAAAACCAACAAAAAACCCAGCAACAACCAAAAGCATCAGTTTTGCAAATTTGAATTACAAGTCAGCTTCTCAATTAACCCGACAAACAAATCCAATGAAATCATTCGCTTCCAATCAAGAGCTGTCCTAGAGGGCACATGAGGGCTGTATTGACAGCGCTATCACCTCATACCAACCATCGAGGTAAAAACAACCCAAAACAACAGCAACAAGCAGAAACAACAACAACTGTACAAAATAAACTCTCATCTTCTAACCTCCGAAAAAGATGCAAACCCAAACAATAAAACAGCAACGTTATAAGAGTACGCCTACAACAGCATAACCAACAGAAAAATGTGTCTGACTGACGTGAAGAACACATAGGGTCTATGACAAAAGAAACCAAGACTCCCGAGAGTATGAAATAAATACGGAAACAACGACAACACGAATATCGGCTACAATAACAACAATGACAACAATAATTACTACAACAATAACAACATTTCGAATAGCGACAGTGGCAGCAGCAACAACAACCACAACAAGATTAACAACAACAACAACAACAGCAGCAACAACAACCACAACAAAATTAACAACAACAGCAGCAGCAGCAGCAGTAGCAACAACAACAACACCAATGATAATCAATTAAAAAAAGTATTTCATATCGCAGTCAAGCCTGCTACAGAAAAATCAACGAAGCAAACATGGCATATACACACAAAACACAATATCCGGATAAGATAAAATCTAAAACAGACTGGTCTTCTTTGTTCACGGCAGTAATGACGGTAAGTGTCGAAGAGGACCCAAACTTATCCAAATATTAACATCTTTCCACGACTTCAAACGGCAGAGATTGAATCCAAAAGGAACACGCCAAAGTCATCATTATCATCGTTATCATTAAGTATTGGAATATTTCAAATCTGAAAAATCGAAAATATCCAAAGCCATTAAAAAAACAACAACAAAAAACACAAACAAACACCCCACCCCCCTTCCAAAAAAAAGAAAGAAAAAAAGAAGACAAACAAACAAAAAAACCCCCCAGAAACAGGAGGCCTGGTAACAAAACGTCTTTGAATATCCAGTCCCGATCCACATTTATACTTCTTTCTTCTAATATATCATTTCATGGGTAACTTTAAATATGACAAATACCCCCCGCCCCCCCAAACACACACACGTGCTTTGCATACAGTATTGCCCCCAAAACATGTAAATAATAATGACAGTGATGACTCTTGATGCTGCGAGTGATTTATTCTGGTGGAAATGAACTCAAGAAATATCCATTCTTTCTTGGTTTCTATTTATTTCTCTTTGCGGTGAACGAGAGAACAAAATCTCTCCCATCCCAGCTCCTTATTCTCACTCGTTGCCCTGTTCAGCTCACGTCACACACACACACACACACACACACATACACATACACACACACACACACACACATATATATATATATATACACACACACGCGTGAGAACAATAGATGGCCCCTACCGATATCAATTTTGTGGAGGTTTGCCTGTGTCCCACAAAGACCGCCATGAATCGATGTTAAACCATTAACATCATAATATACAAGACAGAGAGAGAGAGGGGGAAGAGGGGGGGGGGTGGGGGGGGGGGTGGAGAGAGACAGACAGACAGAGAGAGAGAGAGAGAGAGAGAGAGAGAGAGAGAGAGAGTACTGAAACGTCATAGTTGGTAATGTGTAGTCTCTGACGCGTGGTCCTGTGGTGACCAGCCATCATGAACTCCTTCTGCACAGTGTCTGTTTACGAACGCGAGTAGGGTTGTATATAGGCACGTAGGCACGGAATATAAGACCGCGCGCGCGTGCACACACACACACACACACACACACACACCGAGGGAAGAGAGAGAGAGAGACAGAGACGGAGACAGCGAGAGACAGAGACAGAAAGAAAGGGAGACAGAGAGAGAAAATGAGAGAGAAACAGAGAGAGAGAGAGAGAGAGAGAGACAGAGACAAAGACAAAGAGAAAGAGTGAGAGAAAAGAGAGCGAGAGAGAGAGAGAGAGACAGACAGACAGAGAGAGAGAGAGAGAGAGAGAGAGAGAGAGAGAGAGAGAGACGGACAGACCGTGACAGTGAGAGGGATGACACGGAAATAGCCGAAAACTGGCAGGAAAAGTCCAACGACTGCCCTGAGATTTTCGAATAGAAGGAAGAAAACCTGACCCTTGCTGGACACCTCTTTTGGACAACAAGCAAGAAGGATGACCCTTTGTGGCCAAATGAGGGTGGATAATGAGGCCACTAGTCCTCTCTCTTCCAACCAGTACATCTTCACCAGCCACATCCTTTGAGATGGACAACATGTGTTTCGGGAGGGGAGGGTCAAACACGAAGACAACCGTCGGCCCATCAACATCCATATATTTACAAATCATTTGCATAGGGTGACAAAAGTACAATACTCGGCCGATTGAAGAATCATCATCATTGTTGCACTCATGAGTTATAACTGTGGGAAACGTGTCATCGTTCAGTTGTGCATAGCGGTGCACACACCACGAGCAACGTTGAACAACATTGTCTGACCAACATGAGAACGTGTTGCTGTAAATCCCAGTGTACACAGAGTACCGTGAAAACTTGAGACATACCAGGCAGAATACCGTATGTCGCAGCCACGAATAGTGTAACGATACCTTAAATCGCAGCAAAGAACAATGTAATAATAATATAATGATAGGTGCTGAAATACAACTTCTAAAAAATAACATTGTCTTAAACAAAGTATTGAATTTAGGAATTTTATTAAAACCTGTTGTGTCAAAATTACAACCATTAATGTTTTGGATGAATAGGATGTACAGTGAAGGAATAATGACAAACAAAACAAAACAAAACAAACAAACAAACAAATCCCCAAAACAAAACAAAAAAAAAACAACCCAAAAAACAACCACCAAAAAAAACAAAAAAACCCAAACAAACAACAAAAAACTACACACACAGGAAAGCGATGAATCAAATCTTATTTGTCTTTTGTTAATTGAATGGGCAAAATCTGGTGTCAGATAGTTCGACACGTTCATCTCTCAGTGAGATTTCCAAAACATGTGAAACAATATAAAGAAAAAAACAAACAAACAAACACAAAAAAAGCAAAATTAGCTGTGCATGCTGAAGAGAACGGTCTGTGAGTGTGTGTGTGCGAGTAGAAGCATGCAGTTTTTCTTCCTTTCTTTTAAGTTATGGACAGCGGTATATATATTTGTGTGATTATGTTGATTATTTTGCCGGAATTGATTAGTTTTATTTTACTTTATTTATATTTATTTATTTTTAACTTGTTTGATGAATAACGGTGAAATGAACAATCCCTCTCTGAGTTTCACGTAGACAAAATTCAGAAACGAAACATTTGGGTCACTCCTTTAGACCAAATGAGCTTCGTTACCACCAGTTGTGAATGGTGTTCTGTTCACTATGGACAAGGTGTGAATGGTGTTGTGTTCACTGTGGACAGGGCGTTGTGAATGGTGTTCTGTTCCCTGTGGACAAGGTGTGAATGGTGTTGTGTTCACTGTGGACAGGGCGTTGTGAATGGTGTTCTATTCACTGTGGACAAGGTGTGTGTGAATGGTGTTCTGTTCACTGTGGACAAGGTGTGTGTGAATGGTGTTCTGTTCACTGTGGACAGGGCGTTGTGAATGGTGTTCTGTTCACTGTGGACAAGGTGTGTGTGAATGGTGTTCTGTTCACCGTGGACAGGGCGTTGTGAATGGTGTTCTATTCACTGTGGACAGGACGTTGTGAGTGGTGTTTTGTTCACTGTGGACAAGGTGTTGTGAGTGGTGTTCTGTTCACCGTGGATAAGGCGTTGTGCATGGTGTTCTGTTCACTGAGGACAGGGGGTTGTGAATGGTATTGTGTTCACTGTGGACAAGGTGTTGTGAGTGGTGTTGTTCACTGTGGACAAGGTGTGAATGGTGTTGTGTTCACTGTGGACAAGGTGTGAATGGTGTTCTGTTCACTGTGGACAAGATGTGAATGGTATTCTGTTTACTGTGGACAAGGTGTAAATGGTGTTGTGTTCACTGTGGACAAGATGTGAATGGTGTTCTGTTCACCGTGGATAAGGCGTTATGCATGGTGTTCTGTTCACTGTGGACAAGGTGTGAATGGTGTTCTGTTCACTGTGGACAGGGCGTTGTGAATGGTGTTCTGTTCACTGTGGACAAGGTGTGTGTGAATGGTGTTCTGTTCACTGTGGACAAGGTGTGTGTGAATGGTGTTCTGTTCACTGTGGACAAGGTGTGAATGGTGTTCTGTTCACTGTGGACAAGGTGTGAATGGTGTTCTGTTCACTGTGGACAAGATGTGAATGGTGTTCTGTTCACTGTGGACAAGGCGGTCGTTGTGCTCAGAATGCAGGAGAGCTACATGTCAGAAAGTCAAGAAACAATACTGTTTCTCTTTGTGGTGTAAAAACCATCGTGTGTTCATCCATCAATCAATCAAGTGTATCGTCATGACAAAATCAACAGAGTATCATCATTTCAAAGATTATTCCAAGCGTTTTGTGGAAAGTCATGGGAAATGTGTAGCACGTGTCAAAGAGCAAAATAACAACAACACACATGTATGTGAATCAAAAACAAACACAGTCATGATCGTAGGTCAGGAGTAAAAAAAGCTACCATACTGCATGACCACTTCACAAGCAGGTCATGTTTTGTTATAGCCAGAGCAAACGGGGAAATCTTCATGGAACATTGTGACTTGAGCAAGTGACTCTCTCTCTTTCTACATTCACAACCATTCTTTGAATACTTTTTTTTAAATTCTCACGTTTAAATCACTCACCACTGAAGAATGCATTCAAAGAACTCACATTACCAAGACACTTCTCGTGCTTGTACATACGCATACATGATTCTGAGAACTGTAATAACTTGGGTATTATGAATATATGAAAACAGTACGAACACGTGTTAGTCTATTCAGTACAAATTCTTCGAAAAACTATTTCTACATTTCCACAATATGGAAATAAAAGCTTTTCCTTATTTGCAAAACGCTTCTTGTTACATGTGTCTTTGAAAGAACAAGGTTTGAGATATAGGCTATACCTTGTGCATAATTTGTTCTAACTTTACTGATACATTCTTATGCTCCATTCATACTACTCTCGAAGCATTACATTTTGGAACGTCTGGCGATAACTATGCAGTGAAATCCAAACGATCTGTCAAATCAAAAGACGAAAAAAAAAAAAAAGCAAAAGAATAGCTGTGCGTATAGATGATGTCCTAAAAGGTACCTGGTGTGATAAAACACATCCCCAAAATATGTAAACTGGGGCTTGAAAGGAAGAGAGTACTGTACCAAAGAAATGTTTTGAGACAATCGATGTGATCATGGAATCCAACATTCTACAGATGCCTCTTAGTTGTATATATCATATCTCATATAAAACCTTCTCGATCTGGTGGTAATTTGAAAACAAAATCTTAAAACAGAATAAAAAGGAAAACAAAGGCAACTGCCAATCACAGCTTTTAACAATTTCCTGGCCTCTTTGTCGTGTTAGTACACAAAACATCAAGATCAACAGTGAACAGCATCGAAGACACAGTGTATTTAAAACCCATTTTAAAAAACTGAATGAAATGTAATTATCAAAAGGTTGTTAAAATCATTGCCCGGTACTTTTTTCTCGTGTTGCTGGCATTGATCTTACAGCAGAAAAAAGTTGTAATATATACGAACAGACCAATCAGATCAGTTTTCTTGAAACACAACGATATAGGTTACAACAAGTTCAAGAATGTATCCATTTTTTCCCCGTACCGATCTGGAAGGTCACTAAAGTCTCTACACCACCAAAATCGTCCTATTTCCTTGTAACAGGAAGACCATTAACTGTTTCTTTCTGAGACATTGGATGCAATGTGATTTTCTCAACAACAACAAAAAAGATTCCACCACCAGCCTAGAATACACAGAAGCAAGCACATGTGCACATGACAAACATACATCATTTTCGAATGAAAATCCAACATGTTATGGAAATGACTCCATGATCTCTTGACACTTGCTGAAAAAGAAAAAGAAAAGAAAAACACAGCAGAATTAACAGGTTCCGGCAAATTTTCATTGTTACTGATTAATGGAAAACATCCAACAATGGCAAATCATTAAACTTTTTTTTCTTCTCCAAACTATCACAAGTATTCCGTTTGCTTGGTGCAAACATGTCATGAACCAAGGTTTAGTCTGTCCTCTGACATAGGTGTGTGAGAAACAGCAGGAATCCATGCACGGTGCCAGTCTGTTTATTTTGAACACTTTCAAACAGCACCGTACCCTTTCACACATCGCTGTACACACTGTGAGAACTTAGTGAACTCTCAGAACTGGAACTCACAAAAAGAGAGCAGTCAGAACTCATAAAACTCTTAGATGAGCTCACAAACTGAAAGGAAAAGAAAGCTCTGTCAGAATTTTTAAAAAAAAAAAAAAAAAAAAAAAAAAAGCTTTGCGCTTCCAGACTCCCCCGAAGTTCAGCAACGCGTCCCTCACAGCTGGGTGGAGCCAGTGTCCTCAGAGTCTCCGAAGGACTCCGGAGTCTTTTCCCGCGAGCTGGACGCTCCGTCGTCTGACGCAGTGGCGGCGGTGGTGGTGGAGGTGGCGGCGGCGGTGGTGACGACGGGGGCGGGAGGGGAGGGGGAGCGGCGGGACGCCGTGGTGTAGGGCGGGGAGAGGGGCGGGGGCGCTAGGATGGGGGCGGGGGGAGGGGGCAGGGACTGGGGGATGTCGTCATCCAGCAGGTCGTAGGACCCCTCCCTGTGGGGGAAGCCCGTGTCCCCCCCGGAGTCACTGTCCGACACGCCCTCCTCCTCCACCTCGTCGTCAGACTGCGGCCGGCCCGCCCCCGTCCCGCTCAGCCCCGCCATGGCGCGCTGGAAGGGCAGCAGTGGGGGGGAGGCCGAGGAGGAGGTGGCGGGGTGCTGCTGCGGCCGTCTCTCTGAGGGATGCTCTCCCCGGACGTCCGGCTCCGACGGGGGCTCGGAGGTCGTCGGCGTGGGCGGGGACACGGAAAAGGCGTGAGGAGGGGGAGGAGGAGGGGGAGGGGGCATGGAGGAAGAAGGAGGAGACTGACGGCGGTGGTGGCGGTGGTGGTGGTGGTGGTGGCTGCCTGAAGGAGGGGGAAGAGCAGGAGGAGGAGGGGGAGGAGGAGGGGGCAGGGACAGGGTGGTTCGGTTCGAGTCGGGGGTGGTGGAGGAGGACGGGGGTGGAGGGGGCGCCAGGAACCTGGCCAGCGAGGCCTGGGAGTGCTGCTGGCGGTCACCCCCCTCCCCTCCTCCCTCTCCCCCGTCCCCCGTGCCTGACGGTCGGCCCACCACCGTGCTGGGTTCCGGGGACTGGAAGCGGTCCATGCTGGGGGCGCGGGACACGGGCAGCAGGGGGTCGCGGTCCGTGTCGTACTCGCTGGCCGGCACTCCGAAGATGAAGCGCCGGTGCTTCTCCTGCCAGCGTCTCTGCTTCAGCTTCTCCACCTTACGCTTCTTCTCCGCCTCCTGTGTGGTGGTAGAGGGGTGAGGGGGAAGGGGGAAAGTGAATGAGTTAGTGAGTCCTCATGTGTTCAGGTTTTGGACTGGGTGGATGAATGAGTGTAGTGTTCTTGAGAGATGTACTGATACATACGTACATATATCATATCTTTCTATGCATACATACATATAAAATCATTTTAATGCAAATGCATATCTGAATACATAGCAGAGGCGCATCAAAAACAAATCCAAATCAGCAATGAAGCCAGATCAACTTTCCAACTTTCAACTGTCAGCATATCAGTTTGACGCGTGACAGAACACGGTGTTTAAGGTGATGACCTTCATGGTTTCACATTTTCGACTTCGCGTCAATATCTCCCTGCTGCTTAAAATGTGTGTGTGTGTGTGTGTGTGTGTGTGTGTGTGTGTGTGTGTTCACCATCCAGAACCTCTCTATCTATCTTCATCCCTCCATCTACAGATATTGTTTCGGAAATTTTGAAAGTAGGATGTGAAGAGGTTATCACGTTTTTTGACAAAGCCTTTTCAAAAAAACTTTTTAAATGACTGTGAATATATCATCAGGAATGGTCCAAAGCTATAGTTGTTCCAGTTTTGTATGAAAGGTGATGGTGATCAACCAGACAATAAATCTTATCATATAGTGACATTATCACCCAATGCGTCGGGCAAATATTATACTTCTTTTCTGAATAAAAGATTGAGTTCCTTGTTGGAAATCAGAAATACATTAGTTGAAAATCAGGCTGATTTCCGAAGAAATCAACCAACCGTGGACCAAATTTTCAATCGTTATGCAACTGTTCGGACACTTAAGTAAAAGAAGACAGAAACTTCACGCTGCATTTATTGACTTTAAAAAAGCATTTGACTCTCGTGTTAACAATAAGTTATTGAAAGTAATTTATAATGAAGGTATGAGAGGAAATCATTTGGTGCTATGAAGGGTATGGAGGTCCTATAAATCTCAAGTTTCATGTCTGCGCGTCAACAGCGAATCTTCAGATTAATTTTCTTGTCCAACGGATGCAAGACAAGGTTGTGTTATGAGTTATGCACTCTTCTCTATATTTATTAATCAAGTTGCAAACCACATTAACAGTATTGGGGTCCACGGCGTTCAAATTTTACCAAACCTGCTTAACTGTTTATTTTGCTATTTGTAGTCAATGTAGTGTTGTTATCATCTTCACCAAGAGGACTACAAGCACAACTACGTTCCCTTAAAAACTGACCATGTGAAAGTGTGTGTTGCTGAAGATAAGACTAACATTATGCTATTTAGGAAAGGAGGATTTGTGAGGCAAAGAGAAAAGTGTTGTTGTGTTGTTGTTTTTTTTTGGGTGGGGGGGTGGGGTAAAAAACACATAGGAGTTGTTAAATGCATTGCTATTAAGTTTTTTCTTTTACAAGTTTGAGACTAGGTACAAGTCATTTCATCGCAAAGGGTTGGAGTCTTTATGATGCTTTGCCAGGACTTTCAAACATGTAAAGAAATGTTATCAATGTTTTAGAAAAAGAAGAAGAAGAAGAAGAAGGCGTGGATGGAAAAGGAAGAGGAGGAGGAGGAGAAGAAGAAGAAGAAGAAGCAGAACA
The DNA here is from genome assembly GCA_011634625.1 of Babylonia areolata. Taxonomy (NCBI): domain Eukaryota; kingdom Metazoa; phylum Mollusca; class Gastropoda; order Neogastropoda; family Buccinidae; genus Babylonia; species Babylonia areolata. Next base: position 3,651 of record JAAQRG010282079.1, on the reverse strand, counting down.
AGAAATATGGAGAAACAACTCACGTCTTCCCGTTGCTTCTTGGCGATGCTGGTGACGGCGTGAAGCAGGTCGTCGATCTTGGACTCTGTGGAATCGATGTCCACAGAGGACAGGCACAGGGCACGGTTCAGCGGAATGAACTCATAGTTCTCTTTCTCCATCTGCCACACAGTGCCGCAAAGTTTCAGTTTCAGTTTCTCAAGGAGGGGTCATTGCGTTCGGACAAGTCCATATACGCTACACCACATCCGCTAGGGAGATGTCTGACCAGCAGCACAACCCAACGCACTGTCAGGCCCTGAGTGCGTGCAGGTATATGTGTACCTATCAGAGTGAATTTCTTCTCCATAATTTTACCAGAAGACAACACTCTCGTTGCCATGGGTTCGTTTTCAGTGCGTTAAGTGTGTGCAGCACACGGGACCTCGGTATATATTCTCATCCGGACGACTAGACGCTCAGTTTGATTTTCCAGTCAAACTTGGGAGAAAGGGGGAGAACGGGATTCGAACCCAGACCCTCACGGGCACTGTATTGGCAGATGAGCGTCTTAACCATTCGGCCACCTTCCTCTTAGTCTTAACCATTCTGCAATGCTTCCTTCTTCGTTATTTATCACGCCTTTGTTTATTTATTTATTTCTTTATTTATTTGTATTTATGATCACATGAATTTAAGCATATAAACGACATGGCAGAGGGAGAAAAAGGTAGGAAAAACATCTTCCTATATTGTGTCTTTTGTGTGACATAATGGCAGTTTTGGACATAATTGATAAGGGACTACAGTATCAAACTGCAATAAAGTGCACACAAGAGCGATGGCAAATCACAGAAAAAATAGTTTTCGATAGAAATGTTTGGCTCTCTAACTGGATAGTCATTCGCAGAGAAGAATCACATTACGCTCCAATCCTGTGTCTCTTTAGTGAGGGTAAAACTCGTAGAAATATCATCTTATGATCCAAGTTTGTAGTTACGCTCACAGAAACATTACCTATACTCTCTTGATTTTCAACCAAACACAGTTCGCACACACACACGTACATGTAAACAAGAAACAGAAGAAAGGAAATGGCAGCAGTGGCCCCGAAACGCCCGACACACTACTGTCTGGATGAATAAATAAACACATAAATAGATAAACAGATCTAAAAAAAAGAAAAGAAAAAAAAAGAATGAATAAAACGGTTCTTACTAAAAGAAAACAACGACAACAAAATAATAATAATGATAAAACTAATAATAACAATTAGTATTTATACAGCGCTAAATCTTGTGGAGAGACAAATCAAAGCGCTTTCACACCAGTCAGTCACACCATGCATAACTCTGAACTGAAAACAAAGCGCAGCAATCACGAAATATACCTATCTGTGACATTAATGTACAGACAGAGTAATACCCAGATGAATGGATAAACAAGTAAATAACGGAGACGCTGACCAGTTTGGCCACGTAGAGTTCCAGCGCCGTGTAGTCACTGGTCTGGATGTCGTCCAGGTGCATGATGAAGTAGATGTAGGCCCACATGTTGTGCTCGTGCCGCACGTGCCAGTCAAAGCCCTGCACACAGTGTGCACAGCACAGGTCACGCACGGCTGAGCGAGCTCAGAAACTGGCGGTCACACGCACTGTCGTATTTTTGTACCAACAGTCTGACACGCGCGCGTACACACACAAATACATACATACACACAACACAGACAGAGACAGACAGACACAGACAGACAGACAGACACACAGAGACAGACAGACACACAGAGACAGAGACAGACAGACACAGAGAGACAGAGACAGACAGATAGAGACAGACAGACAGACAGACAGACACACACACACACATCTAAACCGTTCTGTTTTCTTAACTTTGTCGTGTTCTAATACCTTCAGCAGAGAGTGGTCTGGGAGAAAGGGCGCCAGGAGCTACAGGTGAACTACACTGATGCATTCTACTGTTTTTTTCTTCCCACATCATCATGCCAACTTTCTGCCCAGTCATTACACACGTATCACACGAAACCAGTAGTCCAACTTCAGAAAACTCCTTCACATTTTTCACAGCAGGATTGCTGTTAGAGTAAAGCAAACCTGTTTTGAACCCATTGGAATGATCAGCACCTTGTATGCCTGCAAAAGTGCGTGTCAATCATAATAACAATGAAAACAAATAAACTGGGTACTCACATTTTCCCAATCTATCATTTATTACAATAGTAATGAAAATGAATTAACAACAGTGTTAAGATTTTCCCTATTTATCATTTACTATCTAATCTAGTGTGCCGATTATTTTTGCTTGTTTCAAATACACAATCATTATTTGTAAAAACAAAATCTACCAAAAATGTACCTGTCCTAAAAGGGAACGGCTTTTTTGACAACTTCTCCGTAAGAAATATTACAGATTACCGAGCTCTAAAGAATGGGACACCATCAAAAAACATCAGACATATCTCCACTGCGAACTGACCTTCCCGTGGTGCTCAAAGTCGTAGCTGTTGCGACTGCAGATGAAGCAGGTGTCTTTCATGTCGGACTCTGCTCTCCACTGCACAAAGACACGCAGGTGTCAACAATACACAATCAAGTAGGTATACAGCATATTTCGCTTTCATTTAATAGACACTGCCCCCCCACTCCCCCTACACACATGCATAAAAACGTACATACGCATATATGGATACAAACAACACACACACACACACTCGCATACACATACACCCGCACACACATAAAAACACACAAAACTCACAACGCAAATAAACAGACAACGCACACACATACAAAACACCCAGAAACACACACACATCAACACGCACACACATACAATACAAACACACGCGCACGCATTACACACACACACACACACACACACACACACACACACACATATATATATATATTTTTACAACGTTACCTTGAGATCCCTGAGTTCGGAGAAGGTGTCGACGATGATACCGAAGATGATGTTAAGGCCGATGGTGGTGATGAAGATGAAGAAGGACACGTGGTACACCACCAGGGGCCAGAAGCTCTCGAAGGAGCTTCCCTGGGGGTTCTCCTTGATCTCCTGGAGATGAGGGGCACGACAGTGTTCACAACAACAACAACAACAAATGATGATCAATGATCAATGATGATGATGAATAAACAACGAGGCCAGGAGAACAAGAGATTAACAAACAGTAAAGAGTAAACGTAGTAAAGAGTGGTAACTCCTCTCTCTCTCCATCAACAAGGTACACAACTTCAAGTCAATGCTGCTTATGCCACCGATTCAGCGAGCACACAGGTACATAAAAGGTATACTGGAACAAACCCACACACTTCCTCATTAAAAGGAAGCGCCGGGCTTGTCCTTATACCAGTTCATAATTTTGACATGTGCACACAGCAGCAATGACAGAAGACTTGTGCAAACACAAATTAGCTTTCATTTAAGACTGATCACCGAAAACGGAGTATGGCTGCGTACATGGCGGAGTTAAAAACAGTCATACACGTAAAGCCCACTCGTATATATACGAGTGAACGTGGGAGTTGCAGCCCACAAACGAAGAAGAAGAAGATTTAAGACTATCATAGCCAGTAATATAATAATAATAATGATGATATAAATAATAATAATAATAATAATAACAAGAACAAT
>JAAQRG010282076.1:0-13556 GCA_011634625.1 Babylonia areolata | reverse complement strand
GTAGTATCTCCCGCCTGTTCCGTGTACAGATAACACTGATGACGGGAACAGACGGGAATGTGTGGAGGCGGTCCCAGTCTTGATCAGAACCCCCCTCACCCCACCCCACCCCAACCATCCTCCATCTCCCCCGACATTGCTGGGCGGACAGACAGGTGTAAAAGTGTTGAGGAAGCCAGTCAGGCCGGACGCCGAGTTCTGCACCTCATCTTGTTAGATCCATGGTGATAGGGGTGGGTGGGGACAGTGTAGGTGGGGGTGCAGAAGCTGAAAGAAGAGCAGAGCAGAGTGTGGGGTGGTCTGGAGCCAAAAGCAGTGTCAGTCATGCGTGTAGATAAACGACACAACACGAGGGGAGGCGAGGAGGGGGAGAGGGGGAGACATGTGCCGGCGAAGAGGGAGAAGGGGGCATGGGGGGTAGGTTGGTTCTGAGAGGGAGAGACGGAGGAGGAACTGTGCTTTTGATGATGTGTTCATTGACTCGGTTGGATTCGTTCGTTGTTTCCTTTTGTTTCGTTTTTTTCTCGATTCGTTGTCTTTTCAATGCTATGCTATGCTATGCTATGCTATGCAATACAATACTATATAATACAACGCAATACAATACAATACAATACAATACGAACACTTCTGAGGGTCGATACGACAGTAAAACAGACCAGCTTTGTTATGAGAAGACATGGGGAAAACCATGCAATGAACTGAGCTATGTTTGCCTTTAAAACACTTGAGGGAAAAACCACCGTGAGACAGAACAAGTTGATGTTGTTGAGAGACATGAGGAAGTGAGTTTGCACCACAACAAGGCGGAAGGAACTGAGCGTCATGTATCTAACTCAATTCCCATATCTCGCACACTACCCATCCTCTCTCAGTCTGTGGTAGGTTGTGCGAATTTCCGTTCGCACCCATTTCCCCTCTGCCCCCCTCCCCCCAACCCCCCTCACCCCCACACACACCCCGAGCCCCGTCGCTCCTTGTTTAAAAAAAAATTTTTACTAATTTTTTTATGGTTATTATTCTGGAACCAAGGAAGTGATTGTTTATCGTCACACCTTTCGTTTTCTCATCCAGAGGGCTCCCCCCCACTCCCCTCCTCCCTCCCACCAAGGGAGCTCAGCCGGTAATGAGCTGTTTGCTTGCTCACTGGCCTAACGAGCGCTGTGCTGAGTGTGTGGGAGTGTTCCGGCTGAGTGACGATGACTTGTGTCTAGCGCTGCTTCCTTGGTTGCCGGGCCTCAGTGCATTCCCCACTTCGGCGTTCCCATCCGCTGTGCCACGGCTTCACAGCTTCCCCTGTGCACTGCTTTACACTAGTCCGTTTGGGTTTTGTTTGGTTTTTTGTTGGTTGGTTGGTTGGTTGGTTTTTGTTTTGTTGTTGTTGTTGTTTTTTCTTGTGTGGTGAGGGGGTGATGGGGCCGGGGGGAAAGTAACGTTGCAGGTATAAACGCACATACATGGACGCAAGCACAGATACGTATATATACATATACATACACATACATACATAGATAATTAGGGGAGAAAAACAAGCTAAACGAAGAAACGAAACAAAAAGGCAGTCCAGACACAAACAGCTCCTCCTGCCCGCAGAGAAAGAGAGCAACAGGAAAAGGATTTCGTCTAAAAACGGTATACTGTACTATCAATTATCATGCCCCCACACTAAGAGTCAGAAATTAACACAAAATTAATACATAGACTGAACTGGCAAATATGTATAAACGGATGAAAAGATTAAAGTAATATGAGTAAAGGCGTTTTTTTCCGTTTGGTCAGTTAGCTCAGCAGACCCGATTCTGACCAGTACATGCACATGACAGACACGTGGCTACAGTGGTGCGTGAGCACTGACACAACGGTATGCAGGCACTGTACATTGGACTGGTTCCAGTCTTCCATGCTCCGCGTCCGACGAGGGTTATGCCTGCAGGACTGGAGTATAGTGGCCGCAGATCTCCATACACCACTGATGATTCAGTGGGATCTTTAACGTGCGTGATTTTATCTGTGTGTTGCACGCGAAGGGAGTGTACTCCCATGAACAGTGTACAGTCACGGTTGCCTGCTCCTGGCTTAACCTGTGGAACCGGGGTACTTCCCTTTCTTCACTTTCCCGGGCATTCTCAAGATAGTGAAAATACACTGTGGCGGCGTGACTGAATGACATAGCCATGCGGCTGTTCTTACAAAACAAGTACATATGGCTTGATCACATCTCAACACTATGTTTCTTTCTTTGACGGATAAGGCGAATTCATAAGTCTGCCCTTTTGGTTTATATATATATATATATATGGGAACAAAAGACACATTTATTTATGTAGAAAAACAAAACATGTTTTAAAGGTGAAAGGAAAAGTGAGTGAATTCGACTATAAAGACATCACATGCTCGTTGTCGTCATATCACAACACAACAAATACAATAAATTCATAAGACATGCCTAAGTCAATCAATATATACCTTTATACATATATCTATCCATCCATCCATCCATCCATCCACGCATACATACATGCATAAGCCTACTTAGACCCTGATTGAACTGGATTAGAATTTCTTGGCCATGATTTCCCAGCAGTTCCGCCGAAACAACAAAATAACGACAAAAGAAAAACAGTGCATTACTTCCGTGCCATGATTTTTTTTAGTCACTGGAGAGTCATGGCCTTCTTACGTTCTCACTGGAAAGCCCATTTTTAGCTTTCAGATTGTTCGTTTGAAACACGTTTCTCAACAGGTTCAGCCGTTTTTGTTTGTTTTGTTTTGTTTTTTGTTGTTGGTTCTGGTTTGTTTGTTGTTGTTGTTGTTGTTGTTGTTTTTTTTTTTTGGGGGGGGGGGTCTTTCTTCTTTTTTTCTTTTTTTTTCTTCTTCTTTTTTTTTTTTTTTTTTCAAGATCAACTTGGAGTGCGGGGACTATTTTGAGAGGACTTTTCTGCGTGGTTCAGAAAAAAAGTCTTGACTGAAAAAAAAAATTTAAAAAGAAATAGGAGGCAAGGTTGAGGAGCACAAGAGCGATAGAAGAAGCCTCGTTCTGGCCGCTCGTTCGTTGGAGTACCTGGGCTCCACTTGATGAAACGCGTTGAGGTACCTGGAACATTGGGACATGGGCTCCACTTGGTGAAACGCGTTGAGGTACCTGGAACATTGGGACATGGGCTCCACTCGATGAAACGCGTTGAGGTACCTTGAACATTGGGACATGGGCTCCACTTGGTGAAACGCGTTGAGGTACCTGGAACATTGGGACATGGGCTCCACTTGATGAAACGCGTTGAGGTACAGCACCTGTAACATTCCTGTCGTGCCTGCAGACAGCACGTGCAGCACGGCCGGCCCTCCTGCACGGGGCATGTGGCGCCGTGCCCTGGTGTGCCCTCATTACGGCACACTGAGGCCGGCAACAATGAGGGCCCCACTCCGCTCTTTCCCTCTCATTAACCAACATGGGTGGTGGCGGAGGGGGCACTGCACGGGCGGAATGGAGAGCGAAAGCACATGTATGAATGCCACTTATGTGTGTGGGGGGGCGGGGGAAGGAATGCCGCCACGGGCTGACGGGGTCAAAGGCTTGGGTCACATAACTCCCCGATCCTTCCCTACTGATATATGTAACACATACACCAATACAGGTCAGTGTCCCTCCACCCCGTTCCGTTCGGCTAAAAGTGCGCTCACTGTTTGTCTGCAAAGGAAGAACAGTCTACTCTGAATACATTTGTTTGCATGTGCGTGACAACAGCCTGACTCTCTCTCTCTCTCTCTCTCTCTCTCTCTCTCTCTCTCTCTCTGTCTCTGAATGACACAGGAAACGCACGATGATGAGCGTGACAACAGCCTGACTCTCTCTCTCTCTGAATGACACAGGAAACGCACGATAATGAGCGTGACAAAAGCCTGACTCTCTCTCTCTCTCTGAATGACACAGGAAACGCACGATGATGAGCGTGACAAAAGCCGGACTCTCTCTCTCTCTGAATGACACAGGAAACGCACGATGATGAGCGTGACAAAAGCCTGACTCTCTCTCTCTGAATGACACAGGAAACGCACGATGATGAGCGTGACAAAAGCCCGACTCTCTCTCTCTCTGAATGACACAGGAAACGCACGATGATGAGCGTGACAAAAGCCCGACTCTCTCTCTCTGAATGACACAGGAAACGCACGATGATGAGCGTGACAAAAGCCGGACTCTCTCTCTCTCTGAATGACACAGGAAACGCACGATGATGAGCGTGACAAAAGCCCGACTCTCTCTCTCTCTGAATGACACAGGAAACGCACGATGATGAGCGTGACAAAAGCCCGACTCTCTCCGTGACAAAAGCCCGACTCTCTCTCTCTGAATGACACAGGAAACGCACGATGATGAGCGTGACAAAAGCCCGACTCTCTCTCTCTCTGAATGACACAGGAAACGCACGATGATGAGCGTGACAAAAGCCCGACTCTCTCTCTCTGAATGACACAGGAAACGCACGATGATGAGCGTGACAAAAGCCGGACTCTCTCTGAATGACACAGGAAACGCACGATGATGAGCGCCCAAAGGCTTCGTGTTTGTAAAGCGATTAAAATTTGGCCTCTGTCCGAAGACAGGCGCTCTACAGTATCAGAATCAGTAAGTCAAGGAGGCGTCACTGCGTTCGGACAAATCCATATACGCTATACCACATCTGCTAAGCAGATGCCTGACCAGTAGCGTAACCCAACGCGCTTAGTCAGGCCTTGAAGGGAAAAAAAATCAGAAAAAAAGATAAGTAACTAAATAAATGAATAATTAAATAAATGAATGGATAATTCATATTCTAAGGAAAGCTCTCTGACAAGTATCTATAATGATTTTTGTCAAGAAAAGAAAACGCCCACACCATTGGTCCTGGCTCTGATCCAGCCATGATGATGGTATGCTGCAGCGATGACCTTTCCTCGGGAATCCGACCTTTCCGCTTTCCGTGGATGGGACAACTGTCACACTGTGACATTAAACAGGCTACTGAGATACTGTGCGTCTGTGGTCTAACTGCACGGCACGTGACCCAGATCTCTGTCCAAGCTGTACGACTATGGAGTGGAAGAATGCACGTACGTCTTGCTCCTGCAACATTCAGAAAAGTGCGGCTGATTAAAACCCCGTGCAGACAGACATGCGAAGCACTGGAGGCGCCGTGAGAGAATCGGTTAGGCTTTGGACTCCTGCTCCAGTTTTCGTCAGTGACCAGGGTTTGAAGCCCGGTTTCGGCAAGGTGATGAGCCCTTGGGTAAGTCACTTGACTCCGATTTCCCTCACTCCACCCAGGTCAGTGTGAAAGAGTACCTGGCTTCAAGGTTCAAGTAACGGAAGGAGAGTAGTAGGTCCTACCTACCTTTGCCGAGTCCTTGACACAAAATGAAATTACTGGCCCTATGGCTGTAAAGGCACTAGTTCGAATCCCGGCACAGTCACCACAATTTTTTCCTCCTCCACCAGACCTTGAGTGGTGGTCTGGACACTAGTCATTCGGATGAAACGATGAACAAAGGTCCCGTGTGCAGTATGCACTTAGCGCTCGTAAAAGAACCCACAGCAACAAAAGGGTTGTCTCTGGCAAAATTCTGCAGAAACATCAACTTCGATAGGAAAACAAATTAAAAAAACTGCATGCAGGAGAATAACAACCAAAACAAACAAACAAAACAACAACAAACAAGAGAGGCAAAGCTCTCAAGACTCACTTGTGATACACTTTTTAAAAAATCCAAGCTTTTTATATATTGAGTATTGTCTCATCTGTATCTTGTGTGTATGTATGCGTGGATGGTTGGTGTTGTTATCATGTGCTACCATTCAAATTGCACAGACACTTGGTAATAGTTACACCGGTTTAATCCACCATCTTGATCCAGATATCCCGTCACGCTTCCTGTGACCTTTGACTCTTTATAGTAGTTATTTCCATTGTATTACTATCTAGGTATAGACACGACATCCCTCCCTCACTTTAATTTAAAATCAGTTTAAAATTACCCAACAGATCTCAAACAGAATTAGTAATTGTTTTAGGTATGAAATACTATCTTCCTATGTAAAAATACTCAACTTAATCAATTGGAAACTCTTTACATTGTGATTCACTCTCATAATGTCTGAATTTGTTTTGTGTTACAAAAACATAAACATTAAAGAAATTAATTACAAACAAATGTATGTTCATCCATATTCATTCAAGACTTCTCACAAACTAAATACAACAATTAAGAAATGAAAGCATTGTCTCTTGAGTTTTCAATCTTAAACTCTTTCTAAATACAACAATTAAGGAATGAAAGCATTGTCTCTTGAGTTTCAATCTTAAACTCTTTCAATGTCTTTTTTTCTTACGCATTCTCACATTCGTTCAACGTTTGTCCTTCTCTCTCCTTCTTTCTCTCCCTTTTCTTAAAATAAATGAATGTCCAACATTCAGTGGGAGTATTATCACTGTAGTAAATGAAATTAAAATAAAGCACATTGAATGAACTATCTGTTCTATTAATCCAAATACACACGCATTCATTCCCAATCTCTTTCACTCTCAGCTTGTCACATAATCCTCAAGCTTTCTGGGTCTTGTCTTTGTGCGCTCCGATTTTCGGACTGGGGTTGCAGTACAGGTTTGGGGGGGTGATGGGGTAGGGTGTCTGGAATTGAGTGGGGCCTCTGCTAGGGGTTGGGGATGGGGTGGGTTTTCACTGTCAGCTGTTGGAAGGTCGGTGAACTGGGTTGCCTCCCGTGGACTGCTGGGCTCATCACTACTTGGGCTGTGAAACTTCTTTACATGGGATGAGTTGCGGGAGATTTTCACACCGCTTGGAGACTGGACTGTCACTTTGCTGCCTGATTTCTCGATGACTTCATATGGTTCTGGCAGGGAGGTTGTGTCCAGCTTCCCTTGTTTCTGGTCTCTTTTCAGCAGGACGGTGTCTCCGGGCATGATGTTGCACTCAGTCGCTCCTCGTTTCTGGTCAGCATTCAACTTTGAAAGTCCTTTCCTTTCAGCGTCACGGTCTTGGACTTCTTGGTCAATGTAGTCGCTGGGCAACTGGGGAATCTTTGTTCGGATTTTGCGTCCAAACAGTAATTCTCTTGGGCTCTTTCCAGTTGAAGGATGTGGAGATGCTCTGTATACTTGCAAGTATTTCAGAATTTCATCCTTCCAGTCTTTTCCCTCTGCTTGTGCGATCTTCATTCTCTTCAGAAGCGATTCATTTTGGCGTTCAACTTCACCGTTTGCTTGCGGCCATCTTGGTGTAACTCTGATGTGTTTGACTCCAATGTCTTTCATGTAGTCTGCGAAGACTTCAGATTTGAACTGCGGCCCATTGTCAGAGTGTATTGTGAGCGGCATTCCATGTCTGGCGAATATTGCCTTTAACACTGCCACAGTCTTTTCAGCTGTTATAGATTTCATGATGGCAATCTCGTAGTACCGGCTGTAGTAATCAATGACTACAAGTACTGAGTGTCCTGATGGCAGCGGTCCTAGGAAGTCCATGGCTCGGTCTTCCCATGGTGCGTTTGGTAGTTTGGTGCTCTTCACTGGTTCAGGCGGGTTAGCTCGGCTTACCAGTTGGCAGCCATGGCAGGTCTTGCAGTATTTCTCGGCTTGTTTCTCCATGCCGGGCCACCAAACTTTGGTCCTTAGGTTCTGTTTTGTTCCAACTATACCCATATGTCCTTCATGGGCTAGTGTCAGAATGCGAGGTCTCAATGTTTTGGGGATCACAATGCGGGAACCTCTCAGCACTATGTTGCCAACAGTACACAGTTCATGGCTCACAGCGGCATACAGCTTGTCACAATTGTGCCACTGTCCTGTCTCTATGCATTGTCTGACTGTCTCCAGCTCGTCGTCTTCAGCTGATGCTTTTTCAATTTCAGCTGTTGTCACAGCACATGGCGTTGCGTTGTTTGTGACGAATCTGACGTGTTCTTCAGCTTCTTCAGAAACGTTTGAGAATGGTGGAGGGGTCTGGGTAGGCAAGAGTCTGGACAATGGATCAGCAATGTTGGCTTTTCCTGGGATGTACACGACTCGGAATTGGTAGGCTTGGAGTCGAAGTACCCATCTCTCGATCCGAGCACTTGGTTTCGAGCGGGGGCCAAAGATGGTCTGGAGAGGTTTGTGGTCTGTGAGAAGATCAAAGTTCAGTCCGTATATGTAGGGATGAAATTTCTCGCATCCCCAGACGATTGCAAGAGCCTCTTTTTCTGTCTGCGAATATCTCTTCTCTACAGCGGTCAGACTTCGACTTGCATAGCTGATGACTCTGGCTCCTTCTTTCTGTCTCTGGACTAGAACTGCACCTAATCCAACTGGCGAAGCATCACAGATGATTTGAGTTGGCGCCCTGGGATCATAGTAGCCTAATGTCTTTGCACTACCTAGGGCTTCTTTCAGTGACTTGAATGCTTCTTTCTGCTCTGGGCCAAAATGAAACTTTTCAGCTTTTCTGGTCAGCCTGCGTAGGGGCTCAGTCAATGTCGCGAAGTTTGGGATAAAACGTGCGCAGTAGTTTGCTAGCCCAAGGAAACTCCTCACTTCACTGATGTTCTGTGGCTCACGGGCGTTGATCACAGCTTCAACCTTATCCTTTGCAGGGTCAAGGCCTTTGGCAGTCAGCTTGTGTCCGAGGAACTCAATCTCGTCTTTTCTGAAATGGCACTTGTCTGGATTCAGTGTTAAACCTGCATCTTGGAGTCTGTGGAGTGTCTGCTGCAGTCGCTCATCATGCTGCTTTCTGTCTGGCGCATGTATGATGATGTCATCTGAGAGATTGGCCACACCAGGGATGCCTTGTAACACCTGTGCTATTTCATGTTGGTATATCTCACTTGCTGCATTGATGCCCATCACCAATCGCTTATACCTGTAAAGTCCACAGTGTGTAACGAAGGTAGTGATGTCTCGTGAGTCTGGGTGTAGCTCCAGCTGGTGGTAGCCCATCTTCAGATCCAGTTTTGTGAAGACTCTACTTTCAGCCATGTCTTGCAGTAGCTCTTCAACTGTTGGTATTGGATGGCGTTCTCTCTGAACGGCCTCATTGACACGTCGCATGTCCACACACATACGGATGTCATTGTTGGCTTTCGGCACGATCACTACCGGGCTTACCCAGGGAGTAGGCTTCTCCACGGGCTCGATGATGTCACTGTTGAGAAGTTCTTTGATCTTGGCCTCTACCTTGGTTCTGAGTCCAAATGGTGTTCGTCGTACTGGTTGTGCGACTGGCTTTATCTTGGGGTCTACAGTGAGCTCGACTTGGCGTCCTTGCAGCTTTCCAAACCCTGTGAACAGTGGTTTGAACTTAGTCTTGATGTCTTCGTTCTCATCTGCTGACACGTTCTGAACATTCAGTCCGATATGAAGTACATTTAGCTCCATGCTAGTTTTTCTGCTGAGCAGCGGGTCTGCATCTTCTCTGATCACAATGAAGTCGGCTATAGCTTTGTTTTCACCAGCACACACTTCTGCTTCAAAACAACATACTGTCTTTAGTGGTGTAGTTGATGTGTAGGGGTACAGCTTTTTGGTGCATTTCTTGATTTTGTGTTCTATGTTCTTTGACTTCAGTTTTGACCACAGTTTTTCACTGATTATGTTGATGTCGCATCCGGAATCAACAATACAGTCAACAGGCACACCTCCTACTTGGATAGTGAGTTTACTGTCTCTGACGGTAGTTTCCCTAGTCATGAATACGTGGACCGTCTCTTCATCGCTTTCTGATTCTGAGTTTTCTGCGTCAAGCTGATTCACTCGATTTCTGTTTCCTCTACTTTGCTGTCTACCTTCCTCTTGGTTCTTATTTTTCCGTGGTCTAGCATCTCGATGATCTGTCCTTTCTCTCTTAGATCTAGAACGGCACATTTTTTGGAAGTGATTTGCTCCACCACATTTGCGACATATTTTGCCTCTGGCAGGGCAACTTGGATTACTGCCATAGTGATCAATATTACCACATCTATAGCACTCACCTTTGCTTGACTTGTTTTTGTGACTGTTCGTTTTACTGTTAGTGTGTATTCTGGCCACTGCTCCATTTCCACCCAAATGATCTTGTTTCATCTGTCTAGCTTGTTCATCTACGGCTTCATGTGTTGCTGCAATCTTGAGAGTCTTTGCTAAATCTAGTTCATCTCCCTGTTCTAGCAGTTTGCGTCGCAATCTGTCAGATTTCACTGTTTGCACAACTTGATCTTTGATCTGGTCTTCTATATTATCGAACTCACAACCATCTGCGTTCAGTCTCAGTCTACCCACGAATTGAGCAACAGTTTCCGTGTCATTCTGGGTTAGTTTTCTGAACTGGTGTCGCTGAAATGTCTTGTTTGGTTTCACTTTGAAGTGTGTTGTCAGCGCCGTCACTGCTTCGTCATATTCTGTTGCTGTTCCTTTGTCTGGAAGATTTGCAAAAATGTCTCTCACCTCCTTGCCTGCCGTATATAGCAAGAGTGCTCTACGTTGTTGCCTCACGTTGTCTGTACTGTCCTCGTTGACAAATAAACCAACACTGTCTGCATAGGCTTCGAACTCTTCTATCCACGAAGTCCACTTGATGCTAAGAGTTTGTGCGTCACCTACCGCTTCAAACGCTTGTGGTCGTCCTAGAAGGTTTATACTCGTCGCCATTGTCTTATCTGTATCTTGTGTGTATGTATGCGTGGATGGTTGGTGTTGTTATCATGTGCTACCATTCAAATTGCACAGACACTTGGTAATATTTACACCGGTTTAATCCACCATCTTGATCCAGATATATCGTCACGCTTCCTGTGACCTTTGACTCTTTATAGTAGTTATTTCCCTTGTATTACTATCTAGGTACAGACACGACAAACACTAAGTCAAATGGTACCAGAAACAGTTTGGAAAGTGTAAACATCTTATTTCATATTGAGGGATGGTATGGGTGGAAACTTTTTTCAGAGGGTGGGGGTAGGTGTGTGTATGAGGGAAGAGGTGTGGGGTGGAAAAACCATGTGCAAGTGAGCATATCCAGTCTACAGACATACGAAATCTCACCTGGACATCAACGGCTGCAAGTTCTTGGTGATGAGGTCTGGCCCTGTCTCATGGTGCAGTCTTTTTGTCTGGTTGTGGAGTGTTCAGTGGCCTGCCTGAAACACAGCTGAACACCTTCCGGCAGAGTTTTGTTTTTCTCGATCATCACTCACACACCACTTCTCACACATTCAAACATCCACTCTGTGCAGTGTTAGTGTTAATAGTATGGGTTAGAGTTAGATTAAACGATCTCCCAGGTCAACATATGTGCAGACCTGCTAGTGCCTGAACCCCCTTCATGTGTATATGCAAGCAGAAGATCAAATACGCATGTTAAAGATCCTGTAATCCATGTCAGCGTTGGGTGGGTTATGGAAACAAGAACATACCCAGCATGCACACCCCCGAAAACGGAGTATGGCTGCCTACATGGCGGGGTAAAAAACGGTCATACACGTAAAAGCCCACTCGTGTGCATACGAGTGAACGCAGAAGAAGAAGAAGATTAAACAACATGTGCTGTGAGAGGGGGACAAACAGGCAGAAACAAAGGGATAGAGAAGGGAGTGGGAGGAATGTGTACCAGTACTTTACTTTCAGTGTTGGCTTCTCTTCGGTGGCTCAGCTGGCCTGATGTCTTCATTTCTTCCTGAGGACAAACATCAAAACCAAATTACACTAATGGTTCAGAATCACTATGAACATCAGTCTGATGTTTAAACATGAATCATGCAAGGGTTTTCTGAGGTGCTGGGGAGAGGTAGGGGTGTGTGTGTGGCTGTGTGTGTGTGTGTGTGTGTGTGTGTGTGTGTGTGTGTGTGTGTGTGTGCATCTGTCTTAGCGGGGAGGGGCCTAATATTCAAGCAAAAACAAAACAGAGATGACCACTGAGTTTACAAAAAACAAGATATGCCAGTCAAAACCATATTTTCTGATTATATACATACAGGTCAGAAAATTTTGCTGTGTTCATGTATATTTTTTACTTGACTTTGGACTGAGAGACTGATTGGTGAGTTTCGAGCCTTTGAATGCACATGTAATTTCCAGTCAGATTAATAAAGATGTTTAGTATTGTGTTGTGTTGTGTTGCTAAATAGTGCCGTTTAGTGGTAGCTGCCCTTTACAAGTGATGTGCCAAATCTTTTTTTATTTATTTTCAAATTAATATAACGAAGGAAGGTGAAGAACCTGCTGGAATCTTTCCAAATGGGCAACGGTTGACTTGTGCTTCTGTTGTTTATTTGTTTTAAAATACTTTTATTGTCTTTTGTGATGCAATTTTGACACATTAGATTAAGACTTTAAAAAAAAAAATTCACGTACAAAAATGATTCTAAGTCCCATTGACAAAGTTCAGTCTGTAAAACTTGGGTGAAAAGGGGGTAGAGGGAGGAAGGCAGGAAAAAAAACTGGAGGGTGAATGAAGCGGGTGGTGGAGAACCTGCAGGAATGTTACTTCTGAAAGGGGCGATAATGGTCAGTTCCCATTCTGTTTTTGTTGTTTTTGTTTTTTTGTGTTTGTTGTTTGTTTTTTGTTATGTTACAATTCTAACACACACACAAATTATTGTGTGCCTTTCATTTTTCAGTCCCATTGGCAGACTATAACAATGTACAAATTCAACAAAAATGATTTTATCCTGATATAGTACAATTCAATTGCTATAGCATAAGACTTACAAAAAACAACAACAACAACAACAACAAAAACAAGACAAAAAAACAACAAAAAACCACCACCAACAACAGATAATGTGTTTTCTTTTTAATTGATCATGTATCTTAACAAAGAAAGCAACACTATTATATTAATCATCTTGTTACTGTGAACACTAAGTCAAATGGTATCATAAACAGTTCTGGAAGTGTAAAGGTCTTATTTTATGCTGAGGGATGGTATGAGTGGAAACTTTTTTCAGAGGGTGGGAGTGGGTGTGTGCATGGAGGAAGATGTGCAAGTGGGCATATGCCAGTCTGCAGAGGTACGAACATACCTCACCACAGTGTCATCAACAGCTGCAAGGTCTTGGTGATGAGGTCTGCTACTGTCTCACGGTGCAGTCATTGCTCCGGTGGTGGAGGCTTCAGTGACCTGCTTGAAACCAACTGAACACCTTCGGGCAGATTTTTGTTTTTCTCCATCATCACGCTCACACACCACTTCACACACAAACGACCACACATTCAGACATTCACTCTGTGCAGTGTTTGTGTTGTTAGTATGGGTTAGAGTTAGATTAAATAGCATGCGCTGTGAGAGGGGAGAGGACAGACAGGCAGAGAGTGGGGGTGGGGGAATGTCTACCATGCAGTACTTAACTTTTGTTGATTTGGGTTTCTCTTTGGTGGCTCAGCTGCCCTGAAGTCTTCAGTTCTTCCTGAGAAAAAAAAACACATAAAAACCAAATTTTATCAAAGGTTCAGATACACTGAGCACAGTCAATCTAATGTTTAAACATGAATCATATAAGGGTTTTCTGATGTGTTGGGAAGATTGTGTGTGTGTGTGTGTGTGTGTGT
>JAAQRG010282070.1:0-13602 GCA_011634625.1 Babylonia areolata | reverse complement strand
AGTGAACGCAGAAGAAGAAGAAGAAGACAAAAGAATGACATACCAGGAGAACCAGCAGGAGCTGGGTGTTTCATTGGGAAGTGTGTGTACAGTTCTGCATGATCAGCTTGATGCCAGCAAACACTGCGTCCATTGGGACCATCACAAGTTAACTGTCAAGGGTGTTAGAGTGGAATGGTGTACCTACAGCTGTGTGGGTCTTCCAAGGTGAGGACTCACCTATGAATATCGAAGAGATCAAGGAGAGCTGTCAAACAAATGGTGGCCAGTTTCTTCTCCAGATCCAGCCAGGTTGCCACGTTAACTCTCGAGGGGAAAGGAAGACTGTGACCCCCAACTGGAACATTAGTCATTGCCTGCCCCAGGTCTTCAAGGAACGGTGCCAGCACCGCCCACACACAGGTACCCACAGCCTGCTGCCTGCTGCACCATGACCACGCAGCACCACACTGCTGCAGCAGTTCTTGACTTGTGGCCAGAAACAACGTGAAGCTGGTCACTCATCGGCCATAGTGGTCAGACCTGGCCCCCCCATGACTGGTTTCTGTTCCCTTTCATGAAGAAGCAGCCACGGGTTAAAGAAGTTCCAGACCTCTGAAGATGCCCAAGCTCACTTTGAGGGAGGGTGTTATCTCCGCCGTAACCCTGTCAGCGTGGAAGGGTGTCATGGACAGGTGGTTTGAGAAGACGACCCAGTGCATCAGGGCTGAGGGAGGGTACTTCTAAACACTGGACTGGTCTTCTTGCCGGCAGGTATTAACTCACTCCATACGAACGGCGAAAGAGACGACGTTAACAGCGTTTCACCCCAATTACCACCATCAGAATATTGCAAGTGGAAGGCTCTTATACTGAAGAGGTGTTTGTTGACATAGAATACCACAATTCTGACAACGGAAGCTAAAGGTTGGGTCATTCAGACACCCACTGGACATCCGAGGGGTCTGTGTAGAGGAGAAGAGAGGACTGGCCGTACTGAGTGAGTTAACAGAAAGCCACATCTCAGAACTTGCCGAACAGCCCTTGTGACTAATCACTGATAGGCAGATGAATTCGTTAATTAATACTTGCATGTGTGTGTGTGTGTGTGTGTTGATAAATGATACACAGGTGTACTAATTAAAACTGCTTTTGTACCAAACCAGACACTGCTGACAGCGGAGAGCGCCGGGTACAAAGATGAGGAGGGCAAAACAGTGCTGATGCTGGCAGCAGAAATAGGTACGTTGCAACCACAAAGATGATGATAATGATGTACATTTATAATGTGCCTTTTCTCCTCGGGCACTTTACATGAAAGGAAAAGTTAACAGATTACATGAACCACTTATGACCACTCTTTCTCTCTCCCCCTTCTTGTATTTGTATTGTGTTACTCTTTTTTTTGTCACAACAGATTTCTCTGTGTGAAATTCAGGCTGCTCTTCCCAGGGAGAGCGCGTCACTACGCTGACAGCACCACCCATTTTAAAGATATTTTTTCTGCCTGCAATTTTATTTGTTTTCCTATGGAAGTGGATTTTTCTACAGAATTTTGCCAGGGACAACCCTTTTGTTGCTGTGGGTTCTTTCTCCAGAGGGAAAAAAAAAGTTGAAAGATACCATAAGTTTGTTTTTGGAATTACGTTTCAGAAAAGCATGATTCAAAACAATGAATGAACCAGTAAAGGGAAAAGGTATACTGCGGAAAAGTTGACAGGTGTTTTGCTGTGTGCAGGGTCGTTGCCGGCCACACGACTGATCCTGGAGATAGCCGGCACAGACACCCTGGATGACTACGATTCCCAGTCCAGGACAGCCCTTCACCTGGCCGTCATCGGTGGCCATGGCGATGTCGTCAACTTCCTGCTGGAACAGGGAGGTCAGTCCGCCTGACCGGGCTCTGTGTGTTAGTGGTTATGTCCCCTGTATTGTGTGACTTCGTCACAACAGATTTCTCTGTGTGTGGAATTGGTGCTGCTCTCCCCAGGGAGACTGTGTCGCTACAGTGCAGGGCCACAGATTTTTTTTTTTTTCTTTTATCTGCATGTCTATTTAATTTCCCATAAAAGTGGATTTTGCTACAGAATTTTGCCAAGGATTTCTTCTTCTTCTGCGTTCACTCGTATGCACACAAGTGGGCTTCTATGTGTATGACCGTTTTTACCCCACCATGTTGGCAGCCATACTCCATTTTTGGGGGTGTGCATGCTGGGTATATTCTTGTTTCCATAACCCACTGAACGCTGACATGGATTACAGGATCTTTAACGTGGGTATTTGATCTTCTGCTTGCATATACACTTGAAGGGGGTTCAGGCACTAGCAGGTCTGCACATATGTTGACCTGGGAGATCATAAAAATCTCCACCCTTTACCCACCAGGAGCCGTCACCGTGATTCGAACCCGGGACCCTCAGATTGACAGTCCAACGCTTTAACCACTCAGCTATTGCGCCCGTCATGCCAAGGACAACCCTTTTGTTGCAGCGGGTTCTTTTACATTCTTTTATGTGTGTTAAGTGCGTGCTGCACATGAAATCTCGATTTTGTCATCTGATCCAGACCACACCACTCAGGGTCTCATGGTGGGGGAGAGAAATACTGTCGAGTGTGGGATTTCATCCTGTGCGCTCAGATTCTCTCGCTTCCTGGACAGACGCGTACCGATAGGCCAACACTGCACGGTGTGGTCATGGTTGGGGCGGAAGTGAATTGTGATTGAAAGCAAAGTGCAGGATGGATCGGAATGCATCACCGTTTGCATTGTCTGTTTCTCGTTTTAGGAAATTGTGTTAATTTGATTAGAGTTTATGTGTATCATTGATTGAAATTCCTTTGATGGGCGCAATAGCCGAGTGGTTAAAGCGTTGGACTTTCAATCTGAGGGTCCCAGATTCGAATCACGGTGACGGCGCCTGGTGGGTAAAGGGTGGAGATTTTTACGATCTCCCAGGTCAACATATGTGCAGACCTGCTAGTGCCTGAACCCACTTCGTGTGTATATGCAAGCAGAAGATCAAATACGCACGTTAAAGGTCCTGTAATCCATGTCAGCGTTTGGTGGGTTATGGAAACAAGAACATACCCAGCATGTACACTCCCCTGAAAACGGAGTATGGCTGCCTACATGGCGGGGTAAAAACGGTCATACACGTAAAAGCCCACTCGTGTGCATACGAGTGAACGCAGAAGAAGAAGAAGAAGAAATTTCTTTGATGCTGCTGTAGTGAACATGCCCCCTTTACCAAACAAATGCCTCACATGCATGTGTGTATACAGTGCTGCCTTTGCAATAGAAAGGTGAGGTGGGGTTGGGTTTTTTTTTTAGTAGTAAGTTGATTTGTTACCTGTTTTTTGCTGCTTTGCACGTATTGACCTTGACTTTTCTGCTTGCTGATGTCTTGGTTGATATCTGTGGTCTTGCCAAACAGAGTGATCATGTGAAACCCTTGTGTGACTGGTGAAAGCTCAGCGATGAAGAAGTTTGAACCTGACTGGTCATTCTGATTGACTACAAACTGGAAGAAGATTCTTATCGATAAACAGTCAAATGGTCTATGTAATTGGGGGGAATAAAAGTTTGTGTTTGTTGTGAAGAGGTCACCTACTCAACATCTTCGGTTGAATATTCTCGAGTGTGTGTCTGTCCCTCAGTCTCTCTGCGCTCGTATGAGTCTGCGCACAGATCGGCCTGTAAGTACAAGGTTTTTTTTGGTTTTTTTTAGAGTTTCAGAGTTCACAGCATGTGAGGTTGTCTGGACCATCACAGTACTGGATGTTGCTTGTGAGACTTCATTCCCATTCACTGGGCTTTTTCCTCCCCCCCACGGGTCCCGTCACAGTGGACTCAGTTAACCCGTCCTGTGCCACGCCTGTTTTATGCTCAATAGACTGCAGAAAGGAACCGATGGAGAGAACTGGTCAGGAAATTATCTGCGGTGCCCCGATGACCTTCCACTGGGTTATGGGATAGGTGAAGGTGAAGGACAACCATTTCCCAAGGAATGTTTTCGTCAGAGAGGATAGTAATAAAAATTCTAGCATGCAAACTGCTAAAAGAAAGTGAATATATATGCAGACTGCTAAAAGAAAGTGAAAAAAAAAAATTATATATATATATACACACACACACACATACACACACATTTATGCATACACACAAAACTCTTTTCTGAGAGGAACTTGAAAACACTATCTAGTTATGATAGTTTCACATGAATTTAGTGATTTGGGGACAGGAAAACTCCTCCAGTGATGCAGACGGAAATTTCGTTATTGGGGGATGTTTTTGCACACTGGAAGGGAAGGGAAAGTTATGCCCAGGGGCATGCAGGGGGTTAACTTTGTGATGTTGCTGTGTCTGTCTGAGGCTTTGGCTTTGCTACACTGGCTATCTGATAAGAAATGCCCAGCAGCATAAAGTTGGTCCTTCTTCCATTTTACTTACAGGAGGCTGGTTTTTTGTTGGTTTTTGCATGTACTGGTCGTGCAGTTATGCCATCTGTCCTGATTTTGTCGTATTTTGTCATGACCAGTCGTAGA
This sequence comes from Babylonia areolata, assembly GCA_011634625.1. NCBI lineage: Eukaryota > Metazoa > Mollusca > Gastropoda > Neogastropoda > Buccinidae > Babylonia > Babylonia areolata. Next base: position 9,078 of record JAAQRG010282070.1, on the reverse strand, counting down.
TTTTTTTCTGCTGTTACATCCATGTCTGGTGCTGTCCAGGTGTGGATGGGTTAAGTACCTTCTCCTTGTCTTGCTGGCGCTTTAGAATGGTGGTGCCGATCCTCTGCTGCTCAAAGCGGCAGCACTAGAGTGGATCACCCGGTGTTGCCAGATCAATATAACCCAGCATTACGCAGTGCATCGAAATGCTATGCAGTACAGTACAGTGCAGTACAAAACAACACAACGCAGTACAGTATGATACAGTACATTACAACGCAATGCAGTACATTACAGTTGAGTACAACACAATATAACACAATACAGTACATCACAGTACACAATACAATACAATGTGATACAGTATAGTGCAATACAGTATGATAAATATGATGCAATACAGCGCAATACATGAAACAAAATATAATACAGTACAAGTCCATGCAACACAGCACAATACAATACCACAGTACACAATACAATACAGTGTGATACAGTATAGTGTAATACAGTATGGTAAATATGATGCAATACAGTGCAATACATGAAGCAAAATATAATACAGTACAATATAATTCCATGCAACACAGCAAAATACAATACCTTGGCACCTGTTTAAAACACAAACTGACCATTAGCGATGTCTCTCGCCCCCACCCCCACAGCGGACATCAACCAGCCTGACCGCTACAACGCCACAGCCTGGGACTACGCACGCAGCCGGCAGCTGCACTACTGCCAGCTGATCATCATGTCGCACCAGCGCCAGCGCATGATGTCCAACCCGACCAGCCCCCTGCCCAACGGCCTGGGACTGCTCCTGCACTCCGACACTGCAATGCCGGACAACTTCAGCCGCATGGTAGGTGTGACGCTCAGTCCTGTCCTGCTGTGACCGTTAGGACAGCTGCTGTTCCGTCTGTCTGGGGTTAGAGTTTCGACAGCTTCAGGTGGTAGGTGTGATAGTCGTTCGTGTCCGACCGTGACCGTTAGGACAGCTGGTTGAGACAGCTGCTGTTACGTCTGTCTGGGTTATTAGAGTTTCGACAGCTTCAGGTGGTAGGTGTGATAGTCATTCGTGTCCGACAATGACCGTTAGGACAGCTGGTTGAGACAGCTGCTGTTCCGTCTGTCTGGGTTAGAGTTTAGGACAGCTGGTTGAGACAGCTGCTGTTCCATCTGTCTGGGTTAGAGTTTCGACAACTTCAGGTGGTAGGTGTGATAGTTGTGTCCAACCGAGACTGTTAGGACAGCTGGTTGAGACAGCTGCTGTTCTGTCTGTCTGGGTTAGAGTTTCTACAACTTCAGGTGGTAGGTGTGATAGTCAGTTGTGTCCGACCGTGACTGTTAGGACAGCTGGTTGAGACAGCTGCTGTTCCGTCTGTCTGGGTTAGAGTTTCTACAACTTCAGGTGGTAGGTGTGATAGTCAGTTGTGTCCGACCGTGACTGTTAGGACAGCTGGTTGAGACAGCTGCTGTTCCGTCTGTCTGGGTTAGAGTTTCTACAACTTCAGGTGGTAGGTGTGATAGTCAGTTGTGTCCGACCGTGACTGTTAGGACAGCTGGTTGAGACAGCTGCTGTTCCGTCTGTCTGGGTTAGAGTTTCTACAACTTCAGGTGGTAGGTGTGATAGTCAGTTGTGTCCGACCGTGACTGTTAGGACAGCTGGTTGAGACAGCTGCTGTTCCGTCTGTCTGGGTTAGAGTTTCTACAACTTCAGGTGGTAGGTGTGATAGTCAGTTGTGTCCGACCGTGACTGTTAGGACAGCTGGTTGAGACAGCTGCTGTTCCGTCTGTCTGGGTTAGAGTTTCTACAACTTCAGGTGGTAGGTGTGATAGTCAGTTGTGTCCGACCGTGACTGTTAGGACAGCTGGTTGAGACAGCTGCTGTTCCGTCTGTCTGGGTTAGAGTTTCAACAGCTTCAGGTGGTAGGTGTGATAGTCAATAGTGTCTGACCGTGACTATTAGGACAGCTGGTTGAGACAGCTGCTGTTCTGTCTGTCTGGGTTATTAGAGTTTCGACAACTTCACGTGGTAGGTGTGATAGTCAGTTGTGTCCGACCGTGACTGTTAGGACAGCTGGTTGAGACAGCTGCTGTTCCATCTGTCTGGGTTAGAGTTTTGACAGCTTCAGGTGGTAGGTGTGATAGTCATTTGTGTCCGACCATGACCGTTAGGACAGCTGGTTGAGAGAGCTGCTGTTCTGTCTGTCTGGGTTAGAGTTTCGACAACTTCAGGTGGTAGGTGTGATAGTCATTTGTGTCCGACCATGACCGTTAGGACAGCTGGTTGAGACAGCTGCTGTTCCGTCTGTCTGGGTTAGAGTTTAGGACAGCTGGTTGAGACAGCTGCTGTTCCATCTGTCTGGGTTAGAGTTTCGACAACTTCAGGTGGTAGGTGTGATAGTTGTGTCCAACCGAGACTGTTAGGACAGCTGGTTGAGACAGCTGCTGTTCTGTCTGTCTGGGTTAGAGTTTCTACAACTTCAGGTGGTAGGTGTGATAGTCAGTTGTGTCCGACCGTGACTGTTAGGACAGCTGGTTGAGACAGCTGCTGTTCCGTCTGTCTGGGTTAGAGTTTCTACAACTTCAGGTGGTAGGTGTGATAGTCAGTTGTGTCCGACCGTGACTGTTAGGACAGCTGGTTGAGACAGCTGCTGTTCCGTCTGTCTGGGTTAGAGTTTAGGACAGCTGTTTGAGACAGCTGCTGTTCTGTCTGTCTGGGTTAGAGTTTCGACAGCTTCAGCAGCATGGTACGTGCGATGCGCAGTCCTGTCCAGCTGTCACCGTTAGGACAGCTGGTAGAGACAGCTGCTGTTCCAGCTGTCTGGGTTAGGGTTTTGATTAGGGGGGGCAGGGTGTCCCGCCCCGGTTACATTCCCATTGACTTTATAAAAATGACTTCTGTCACTGGTTTCAGTTCTGAATACAAACACTGTGTGTGTGTGTTTGTGTGTCCTGGTTTTTGTTGTTGGTGTTGGTTGTTTTATGTGTTTTTTTTGTTTTGCTTTTTGTCCGATTATTCTTAATTTGTCTACTTCTTGTTCAGTTCAGTACAAATTTTTATAGTTTTTTTTTTTCTCTGACAATTTCAAGTGGAAACCCCTATATTTATCAGGCTATCAAGCATGCATTTTCTCTGCTAGCGAACACTGTGCATGTCATGTTCAAGAAAAATGATGACTTGGCTTGACTTGTTAGTTTCAAGGAGCAGCAGTAGTGGTGGACAGCAAGGGACTGTTGAGAAGCAAGAGAGAAAGGAAATACTGTATGTTCTCAGAATGTTCCATCATCCACCATCACTTTATCATCATGTATTCACTGTAAGTCTCCAAAATACATTTTGGTGTCATATACTGTACCATGTCAAACTAGGCGTATTGGTTTGCTTTGGCCAAAACTCGCGGCAACTCGGTGATAAGACGTCTTGCTGTTAGTCTGCTGTCTGCTAGCCTATCAGACGCCGTTTCTGGCTGGAGCTAAATCACTCGTTACTGTGGCCACCTTTCCTGAGATAAGTACCAGTTTTTTTTAATTTTTGCATAAGACATATACTTTAGTACTGTTGATGGCAAACTTGTCTTCCAGAGTGTTTGAACAAAGTCACAATGGTCACCATTCCTGACTTAAGAACCTTTTTTTTTTTATTGTGCATAAGACATAATTATACTTTTGTACCATTAATGGCAAACTTGTCTTCCAGAGTGTTTGAACAAGGTCACAGTGGCCACCATTTCTGAGTTAAGAACCAATTTTTTTTTTTTATTGTGCATAAGACATAATTATACTTTTGTACCATTAGTGGCAAACTTGTCTTCCAGAGTGTTTGAACAAGGTCACAGTGGCCACCATTCCTGAGTTAAGAACCTTTTTTTTTTTCATTGTGCATAAGACATAATTATACTTTTGTACCATTGATGGCAAACTTGTCTTCCAGAGTGTTTGAACAAGGTCGCAGTGGCCACAATTCCTGAGTTAAGAACCAATTTTTTTTTATTGTGCATAAGACAATTATACTTTTGTACCATTGATGGCAAACTTGTCTTCCAGAGTGTTTGAACAAAGTCACAACAGCCACAATTCCTGAGTTAAGAACCTTTTTTTTTTTTATTGTGCATAAGACATAATTATACTTTTGTACCATTGATGGCAAACTTGTCTTCCAGAGTGTTCGAACCAGGTCAGACCACTCCACCCCCATCACGCCCCCCCACCCCCCCAAACGGCCGCGCACCAGCCGCATGCTTCAGCGGCGAGCCAACAGTCTGACCACCCCGGACAGGGACCAGGAGATGCAGGAGCAGACAACTGCCCCGGCCCGCCTCACCAGCAGTGCCGGCCCCGACAGGAAGAAGGAAAGGATAGAGGTGAGGGGTTAAAGGGCGTCGGGTCGGTTCCGTGTTTGTCAGTCGTGTATGTGTGTGTGTCTCTCTATCTCTTGGTACGGGAAACTTGTGTATCGTATAACCTTTTTGATATTTAATGTCTTGTTGATCACGGCAGATTGAATTCAGAGTGCTGGTTCTCTCAGAAGAAGGTATTGCCAAAAGTAATGCATAATACCTGTTGTTTGTTTTGGGGTGTTTTTGTTGGTATTTTTTTTGTTTGTTTATTATCCAAAAGACTGGCAATCAGACCATCCAGTGTCTAGTGATGAGGAAGAAAATTCCTTGATTTTGTCTTGAAATTGGGGCCTTTGCTTCATAGTGAAGGTTAGGTACTGTGCTTACGAGGCCATTACCTCCAGTTTGCGTAACATCCAACCAACGGTTGGATCTTGGCCAAGGTGACAGCATTCACATGGCAGCAGACAGCAGCACTGATCTGTTCTCGTGATAACTAGTTTGTACACATGACGTACAGTATGATTGTAAATGTGTAGATAAACATGCACAGCAGCAAACTGCAACAGCACCAGTCTGTTCTAGTGGCGACTAGTTTGTGTATATGACATGAAAAACACACCAACAATATCATTTATGTATTGATAAACATGCATATTAGTAAAATGTATAACAAGAAAAACAACAAAAAACAACATGGTATATTTGTATTTTTATGATAGTCATTTGTGTCTCAACTATGGCCATCAGAACAGCAGAGGAGTCAGCTGCTGCCCTGACTATCTGGGTCAGAATTAGATTATAGTGGAGAGTGTCTTGCCCAAGTTACATCCCCACTCTCTAGGCCATGCAGGTTTTAGGACAGTTGGCGTTGGGATGGTTCCCAAAGGCCAACTAGCCCCCAAGGCTGCAGCACTAAGGGCCAGTGCAGTCTTGCCTCCTTGTTTGAGAGCCATAGTCCTTCACAAAAGACTAAGCTGTAAATAACTTCCTATTGCAATGGAGATTTGCTGTAAGCCCAGCTGTAAGCTTATGTCAACCTGTGGTATAAGCTAAGCGTAATGACTCTTTATGCATGACATGAAAAACAAACCCACAATATAATTGTAAAGGTATATGTAAAAATGCGCAGCAGTAAGCCATATATCTGGAAAAGAAAAGACAAACGAAGGACTGTGTGGTTGTCAAGGTGACGGTCAACACTCGCCTGGCCACCAACAACAAGGCCTTCATGCCGGCCAGCCGTCAGGACTCCACGGTGACGGACGAGGACATGATGAACGTGATGAACGACGTGGAGATCAACGCCGAAGAAGAGGAGGAGGAGGAGGAGGAGGAGGACATCGACAATGTCAGCGTGGGGGGCATGGACGTCTCCGACATCGAGGACACAGAGCAGCAGCACAACGGCCACGCCAGCAACGACCACGGCCCCCAGAGGGGGGAAGAGACAGGGAGAGCCCGGCCCCAGCCCGCGCACAGACCGGCGCTGTCCCGACCCCAGCAGTTGCCACGGCGACAGCCCCGGCCACCCGGTGGGGCGGGATTTCGGTCTGTGCCCCCTCCTCACCCTCCCCCCTCGGCACCGTCCTACACACGCCCGCTGGTGAGTGGAGTGGTTGTGGAAATTTCTCAGCGGTGTTGATTTGGGAAGGTTTGGTTGTGTGTGGCAAAGTGGTTAAGTGTCACGGACTGTCGACTGGGAGGACATACACTTAGCACCATCATTTTCACCCCATCATAATCATTTAAATTTAGAAAAGAAAATACTCTGCACTCTGGGGCACCAAGAAACAAAAAAAAAAAAAGAGAAAGTATTGTTGTGGGGTAAATTTTTGTGGTAGAGACATTCTGTCGCCATAAAAAATTAGTTATCTGTAGCAAATGTTTCACTTTCTTTTCTTTCTTTTTTTTTTAATAATTTTTACCATTTCTTTGTAATCTGCAGATGATAATTAAGTGTAAGGACTGATTTAAGATAATATATCACAAATGTGTTGGTTTTTTTGTTGGTTTTTGTTGTTGTTGTTGTTGTTGTTTTTTTATATATGTGACAGTTTTATGTTTAATGCGTTGGACTGCGAGGATGATGATAGTCAGCATTGTCAAGTGATTGTCGTGTCACAGGACCCCTCAGGCAGCCAGGACAAGGAGGGGGCGGTCATCTCAGGATCCCCCCCCAACCCTCCCAGCGCCCCCCTGGCACAACAGCCCTTCGCCCATCAGCCCCTCACCACCACCACCACCACCACCAGCAAGCCGTCACCGCAGTCATCATCGTCGTCACTGTCATCGTACGCCCCCCAGGCCCCCCCTCCCCGCCCCGCCCTGCGCTCCTCCCACCAGCAGCTGCGGCTGTCTCCAGGCCGGGGCCCCGTCCCCGTCCCCTCGCCCCCCAACATGGATCCCCAGAAGCCCCACATGATTCGGCACCAGGCGCCGCTGCCTCCCCAGCCTGCCTACAGGGACCCGCCCGCTGTAAGGGACAGGGTGGGAGGTTATGTGTGGGTGTTGTGTGTGTGTGTGTGAGAGGAGGTGCAAGGGTGTGTGGGGTGGTGGGGGGGGGGCGATGTGTGAGTGTTTTCTCTGTATGTGTGTTGGTGTATGTTTGGATGTGTGCGACACTTGTGTCTGTGCAATGCCTGGGATTGTAGTGAGAGTGACTTTTGACTCACCATGTCAGTGACCAGTGGGGTTTTTTTGGGGGTGGGGGAGTGGTTGTTGTTTTTGTTTTAATAACCCTTTTAATCATTATTGATTGATTGATTAATATGGATACTTATGTAGCGCCTATCCTGAATCGGAGACCAAGCTCAAAGCGCTTTACAAACCCAGGGTTGTTTGCACAACAGGCTGCCTACCTGGGTAGAGCCGACTGATGGCTGGCACTGGGCGCTCATCATTTGTTTCCTTTGTCATTCAGTCAGATTTCAGGCACGCACACATGCACACTCAGACAGACGTTAACATTTTATGTATATGAGTGTATTTCTTATTTACCCCGCCATGTAGGCAGCCATACTCCATTTTGGAGGGTGTGCATGCTGGGTATGTTCTTGTTTCCCTAACCCACAGAAGCTGACATGGATTAGGATCTTTAACTTGTGTATTTGATTTTCTGCTTGTGTATACACACAAAAGGGGGTTCATGTTGACCTGGGAGCTCGGGGGGGGGAATCTCCACCCTTTACCCACCAGGCGCCGTTAACAGAGATTCAAACCCGGGACCCTCAGATTGAAAGTCCAATGCTTTCTTTAACCACTCGGCTGTTGCGCCCGTCACAAAGAGGATTTGATTTGAACTGATGTGATCTTAACAGCAGCAGGCGCCCAGCCCGAATGGCGCAGAGATCGGGGGCCACGGGGAGCAAGCCGTCAGCCCACAGCCGTCCTCGCAGAGCTCGGACCAGGTCAGCACCCGCACACAGATCAACGTGGCTGTTGGGCCAACAGGAGCAGGAGGAGGAGGAGGAGGGGGCTTTGATGCCAACAGACCCAGCTCTGGTGGGAACGCCTCCAAAAATCCAGGTGACTTTTTTGCTGTTTGCAAAAACCGTGTTGTCTTTTGGAGTTGGTGGTGGTGGTAGTTCATTTACAGTGTTGCACGCATGTACAGGATCTTTATTATTCTCTTGCTTCTTTTTTTTTTTTTTTTTTGTTGTTGTTGTTGACAATTTCGTTTTTATGTATGTAAAATGGTGGTTGGGGTGCTCTGGCACAGATATTCAAACACTAATGCTTGCAAACAGACACACACACACACATACATGTTCACACATATACATACACACATGCATGCTTGTGTGAAAGGGAAAAAGTTACGAAGACGAACATACACATACACACGCACACACTCTCAAACTTTTTCCCTTTCACACAAGCACACACACACTCTTTTTCTCTCTGCCCCTCTCTCTCTCTCTCTCTCTCTCTCTCTCTCTCTGTCTCTCAGATCCTTACCATATAGTAGCGACACGAAAGAAACTCACCTGAAAAGTATGTTATGTTTTGAATATATGTTTAAAAAACAAACAAACAGGAAACACATTGTTTGGTGTCATATACTGTGTACCATGTCAAACTGATGCAAACTAGGCCTATCAGTTCGCTCTGCTTGGCCAAATTTCGCACGGCTAATGGTGAAAAGACGACCCCGTCTTGCCCGGTTCGCTCTTACACATTGACAAACAGCACCCAACCTCCACCCCCACCCCCAGCCACCACCCCCACCAACCACTCCCCCCCACTCAGGTTCAAGGCTCAGGACTCTTTCACTCGTTCAGCTCTGTGCCCCAGCAATGCCCTGGCTTCAGAATTTGTTTCATTAAAATGGTGGGCACCTTCCTACATCCGCACAAACTGCAAAGGAAGCTAACTTCTGCGGTTTTTCTGGTTGTGTGCCCACATGTCAGTTTGGAGGGGAAAAAAAAACTGTCAGTAGGGAGGGTACGCAGACCAACTTTCGTCATATTTTTGTCGGGACTCCCTCCCTGGTTATTTTAAGCGAGAACCGCGTGCGCATGCGCGTCTCCATTTCCTTTTTCACTACACATACTTTACCGTGACCCACTAGCGCAGACTCCGGCAGGGAGTCCAATTCCTGTCCTGTGCAAACTACTATCCACCTATGCGGAGAAAATGAAAGTAGCTACGGCCGATAACCTCCCAGAAGTAGGTTACCTCCCCTCTGTATACCTGACTACCATTTCCTTTTTTTTTCCACATCACCGAAAGGTTAAAATTTTGTCATGGAAAT
>JAAQRG010282068.1:12500-13578 GCA_011634625.1 Babylonia areolata | reverse complement strand
CTGTGGTCCTGGGAACGAATCGGTCTTCAGTTACACTTCAATAATCGAGCTTTGTTTGCGTTTACCTCTTTTAGTCAGTCGGCCGCTGTGTTGTTTCAATAAGTCGATTGTGAAATATGTGGGTTACACATTTATGAATTGTGCCACAACCGAACAGCTCACTAGTCAAAAGTGAATGTTCGCGAAAGCATACACACACGCTCAAGCACGCGCGCGCGTGCATGAACACACAGACGCGCCCTCGCGTGCTCAGAGATACTGAGGCTGGTACTGGACGGAAAGAGAGAAAGGAGAGAGAGAGATGGGGAGAGAGAGAGGGGGATGTGGGGGGACCAGACGGATGGACACTGTCCAGAAGCAGAAAGAGTTTTAGTTGTTTCCTTCTTAAATTATCGAAGCCGTATTTGATCCGGGATGTGTAAGCATGGCTTTGGTAACATTTTCATTTTTTAAAAGTATCGAACCACTGTTCATCAAGACTAATTTACGTGGTTTAAGCCAAGACGGCCTTTCTTTGCTTGCAGTTGGATTTAATGACATTATACGAACGCCATCTTTCGGTTGTTTTTTTTTTTTTTTTACATGATTCGCTCGAGATGAGAAAGAAAAACGGAAAGAAAAAAGGGATTATACTTTGCGCATCTTGTTTGCCGAGATCGATTTTTTATCTGATAAATGCATTTCGAATCTCTGTATGTCTGATAATGTCTTTATATAATTATATATTATTTATTTAGAAAAAATATTTTTCTCTCTAAAAGTTGCTAACTTAATAGTTTGCTTGTTTAAACTCTCCCTGTTTGCTTTTTTCTTGACAAATATATTAATGAATGAATAGACAAATGAATAAGCTGATTAAAAAGTAAACGAACATACAAAGAGATAAATGAACAAATAATACATTAGTAACAGATGAAAGACATTAAGTGAGTTGATAAGTAAATCAGTTAAACAAACGAATAATGAATACATGGATAGTTGAATAAAATAGCATTTAACTAAATGGATGAATAGATAAATAAATATAAAAAAAAGACATCGAAATTTGTAACACACACACACACACACACACAGACAC
>JAAQRG010282068.1:0-7500 GCA_011634625.1 Babylonia areolata | reverse complement strand
TGGTCACTTCGAAGGAATGTTCTCTGTCGAGATGCATTGCTCATGCATCAACCAAATGAGAAGAGGAGATGGAGGACTGGGCCGAAATAAATGGATTTCTTGGAAGAGTCTTGGGCGATCAATTCGCACAGAACACGCAACGACAGGATGATGAGCGCTTGACGCTGAAAGGGCTGTGCCTGGCCACCAGCACGGGTGGAGACAGTGACGGCAAAGCTGACATGCAGCTAGCTCGCGCCTTGTTCGGAGCTTCTGTGATATTTCTGGGCGAATCTTTGAAGGTTTCATGTCATTGTCTGTGTCTGTATATATGTGTCTGTCTCTCGTCTGTCTCTGTCACTCCACCTTTCTCTATGTCTTACTTCACTCGCTCACTGTTTCTCATCGATCAATCTCTGCCAGTCTTCACAGGTGATGATTATGGACTTCTGTCGTTGTACGAATGGTCCACTATTTCAGTGGACCGATGTTTCAGTTGACCATCATACTGCCGACTCGTCGGAATCGATCACTGCATCAGTATTATGCAGACTCAGTACAGCTGGACCACAATACAATAGACCATAGAACTGATGGACTACTGTACTAAATGACCATACCACGATCTGACCATAGTTCTAACAGACCATAAAGTGAATGGACCGCTGTACTATTTGATTGTATTAACTGACCATAGGTGATCGGACCACAGTACAAAGACCGCAGACACAGTACAGTATGTGTGGACCACTGTACCAACAGACTTCAGAACAGGTGGACCATTGTACCAACAAACCAGAGTACATATTGACCAGTGTGCAAAAATGACCACAGTATAGATGGACCACTGTACCGCAAACCACCTTATGGATAGATCACTATACCACAGACCACAGTATGCACGTACCACAGTACCACAGGCTACACTATGCATTGACTACTGTACGTCAGACCAAAGTATAGACCACTGTAGTAACAGACACAAGAGGGGGTGGGGGAGAGAGAGAGAGAGACAGACAGACAGACAGATCTAGACAGACAGACAGACACATACACACACACAACCAACTAAACACACACACTCACTTTCTGTTTCTCTGCCGTTCAGTGTCTTTGATCATTCTTCTGCTGTTGGCGTTAAAAAGTTTAATCATGGCTGTTACCCCTTTTGTCAAAAGATCTATCTTTGGTTTTTTAGCCAATGACAAAAAAGCGTTGTCTCAGTCACACATTTATAAAAGAAAAAAAAGAGGAAAAGTCTTTGCATATGTCTTGGCTATTTTTTGATGTCTCATTACTTGATACCGCATTTTGACATATCTGTTCAAGACAACTTCTTTGTCATCTCATTCTTTGATTGTCTCCTTTCTTCAGCTCTAATCATTGTCTCTCTGTCTCTCTATCTCTGTCTGTCTTCACCCTTTCACGCGCGCGCGGGCGTGCTCTCTCTCTCTCTTCTCTCTCTCTCTCTCTCTCTCACACACACACACACGTACAGTCATCCCCCTCTAACTTATTATCCACTATCCCCTTCTACTCCATCCCCCACTCCCACGCAAGCGTCCTCACCCCTACCCCCTCACACAATTTATTTGAACGAACGTTGCAAAAATGTTTGTGAAGAGTGATGAATTGAAGACAAGGAGATTGTGTGATGACAGTGGTTTAGTTTATGTGTTTTATATTTATTTTGTTTTTCTAGATTGCAAAATTCTTATGCAGGAATAATATAGTAGATAATACTTGACGTCAAAAGTGCAAATCTCAGCCTTAAAAAAAACCCAAACACCTGAGTCGATTCTTCTGTAAAAGACACAACATAAAAAAGCATACGAAAAAGGGAAATTTGTGACGATATTTTGTGCGGATAATGAACAGCGATTGTCATAGACACAATGCAGACTTTCCTGTTTTTTTTGTATATCTATATCTCTGTTTATCTATCTACCTATCTATCTGTATGTGTGTGTGTGTGTGTGTGTGTGTGTGTGTGTGAGAGAGAGAGAGAGAGAGAGAGAGAGCGCACAACTTCAGTGTGATAGTACTGTTATCATCTCGCCTTTTTTTTTTTTTTGTCCTTTTCTCTGGCACAGGACTTAGGTCATTCTGATAGGCTCAGCGGCTAGCTGCCGGACGGATGGATAGATGGATGGAGGAAGAGGCAGCAGCACGGATGGACAGCGCAGTCCGAGACCAGACAGCCTGCGGCAGCTGCAGGAACTTGACCAGTGCTGGGGGAAGGGTGGTGGTGGTGGTGATGGAGGAGGAGCAGTGACCGCTGCCAGCCAGCCTGAAAGCCCTCGTTGCCATGATGGGCACGGGCTGGGTCAGCGGACAGCTGTTATTCTCCAGAGACTGATTGATCGGCGGCGGTGGGTCTTCTTCCCTCTTCCTTCCTTCCATCGCCCCCACCCCCACCCCTTCCTTCATTTCTTCCTTCCTTCCTTCCTTCCATCCTTCTTCCACAAGACCAGCGGTAATGTGCACGCAGGCTTCTTGTTGTTGCTGGCCTGGCGGCTGGTTTGGTTGGCTGTGTGCTGTTGGGCGCAGGTTTTCTACATGATGACGATGAGGAGGCTGTCAGTCATCTTTATGCCGGTGGTGGCCGGTGGTGGTGGTGGTGGTGCAACGAACGGAGGTGAGTTACACGTGTGTGGAGTGGTGGGGTAGGGGTGGTGTGTGTGCGTTTGTGTGTGTGTTTGTGTGTGTGTGTGTGCGTTCGTGCGAGCACGCGCACGTGTGTGTGTGAATGTGTGTGTGTGGGTGCGTATGTGTGTCCCTGATCTTTGGTTCAGTTTTCGTTCAAGATCTGTTTAAATGTGGAGTGGATTGGAGGTGTAAATTTTTTGTCGTTCAGCGGGATCTTAAGAAAGTCGTTTGAATGTTTCTTTTTTGTATGTCTGTTGACTTATTTTTATTGTTTGTTGTTGATCTCTTTCTCAGCCGGTGTGAAGGTTAGGGGTGTGAATGCGTGTGCGTAAGTGTCAGTGCACGTGAGCGTGCATGCGTGCATGGACTCGGATGTACAGGGAGAGAGAGAGAGAGAGAGAGAGAGAATTCCAGACGAGCATCTCCAGGGCAATAACCGTTTTCTGTCGAGTCGATTTGTTCCACAGAAGTGCACGCGTGTTACGCAGTCGACGAGCAAATAAACCGTGAGGTTTTGGCGATAATTGGATTGCCTCGATACCGGATCGCTTTCTTCTTTTTGTTTATTTAATTTTTTTCAAGCGGAATGGATAACGTTCGACTGACAGCACGGATTAAGCTGATCTGATGGAGAGTTGCAAAGATAGAATCAATGGGCGTGATCGAACAAATCAGTCGCCTATGAAAAAAAGGTTGTTTATTAATTTAATTAGTTCTCTCATCGTTAATTTATTTGTTGACTGATTGATTGATTATTATGTATTCGTTTTGGTTTTAGCCAAGGCTAGAGTTATGTGAAAATTGGGAGCTGATGGATATGATTTTGTCATCAGATGCCGAGTTTCCTTTTAACACCTGCATTTGCAGCTTCTTACCTTTACACGCGCGCGCGCGCGCGCACACACACACACATACACACACACACCTGCCCACATTCACACATGTGCAAGTGCGCACGTGCTAGCACACACGCATGCACACATATAATAGTTCAAAAATCGCCGTACTTCATCTGCATGCAAATCTCCATCACCGTCTGTCTCTGCCTTATCCGGATGTCTGTCTGTGTGTGTTTATCAGTCTGTCTGTGTGTCTTCTCTCTCTATCGTTCTATGATCTATCTCTTTCTCTCTCTCTCTCTCTCTCTCTCTCTCTCTCACACACACACGCACACGCACACACACTATTTGTGTGTGTGTGTGTGTGTGTGTGTGTGTGTTGCCACACACAAATTGTGTGTGTGTGTGTGTGTGTGTGTGTGTGTGTGTGTGTGTGTGTAATCTTCACTCCTTTCCCTTTAAACTTTACAAACAGGGTACACAGTCTTGGTATCCTCGTCTTCGCAGAAGAAGAAGAAAAGAAGAGTTACTGTATTACTGTCCGAACGCTATGAATGAACAAGTATTCTACCTCGCGATGACCTCCGTTTGACTTGGGGGAAGAGGGTGGAAATGGTAGGTGGAGGAGGAAGAGGAGGAGAATGTACGTGTGTTACAGGTGGACGATAAGGAAGTGTGGGTGGGAGAGTGAACAAAGTCTTAAAGGTGGGGGAAATGGCTGATGGCTGGATATAACCTATGCGGCCAGCTGGAGGAAATTGAGCGAAGGCTGTCTGTCCTGTTCGGGACGAGGAAGGTGGCAGAATGGTTAAGACGCTTATCGACCAGTTCAGCGTTCTTGAGGGCCTGAGGTTCGATTCCCGCACTCGCCCTTTCTCCCACGTTTGGCTATATTGACCACGTTTGTGCGTTAGCGAGAGAGAGAGAGAGAGAGAGAGAGAGAGAGACCGACAAACAGACAGAGAGAGAGAATATTGTGCGCGTGCTCTCAGGTCCATGCATATTAACACACATGGCAAGTGTGCAAGCGAACGCACACACACATACACTGACACATAGATTGACGAGCTCTAAGACACACACACACACACACACACACACACACACACACACACACACACACACACACATAAATACACGCGCGCGCGAGCGCATACATATAGACGCCGTGCATGCATTGAGATGCACTGACATCCATGCACGCACTTGCAGTCAACCACTGACACCCCCTCATTCATGATTTCTCTCGCCGGATCTCTGTCGAACACACACACACACACGCATGTGCACGCATATACACCTTCACACGTACGCACGCGCGTGGACACACACACACACACACACACATACACACACACACGCACTGAGACACACGCAGATGCTCGCAGACACACACACACACACACACACACACACACAAGGAAGAGAGCGACCTCCAATTTTTGTTTCCGAATGGATCGGAAAAAAGGTTTCTTTTTCCCCAACCCTAGTCCACCCCCTCACCGTTTCACTGAATCCCCCGCCCCCTGCCAGCGGCAGGGTTGTGTGGAAGGTCAGAAATAGACAAGCGGTGATATGATCGGGTGAACGACACCACACATTACACAAGTCCACTTGAACTGCTGATGCGGCAAAAAATGCACCAACTCATGTACTTTTCGGAAATAGGTGACCTCTAAAAATAACCGATAGGTGTCGAATTGCGTAAAGAAGTAGAATTAATGCGTGGTATGCGGCGAGTTGAAGAGCTTCATTTATATACGTTTTTTCTCTCTTTTTGTTTGTTTGTCTTTTTGCTTTAACCTGGTTGGCTGAGTCTACAAGATAAGTGAGCACAAAACAGGGGCACACCTTGTGAGGTACGAGTTGTTTGTGGAAACAGTCATTCTGCCACTGGTATCAGAAGAAGCCAGCACCACCGCCAACATCCCCCCCCCCACCACCACCCACAACTATTTTTAACTGCTGCTGCTGCCACTGTTTGCAAGATATGATAAAGAACACACACGCCGGCGCCTGTTCATGCACAACTTCACGCGTGTTTTTCGTGTATAGTCAACTGAGACAGCATGCGTGTATCTTTCTCTTTGTGTGTGTGTGTTTTTTTTGTTTTGTTTTTTGTTGTGTGTGTGTGTGTGTGTGTGTGTGTGTGTGTGTGTGTGCTTGCTTGCTTGCTTGCGCGCGTGTGTGTGTGTGGTGTGTGTGTGTGTGTGTGTGTGTGTGGTGTGTGTGTGTGTGTGTGTGTGTGTGTGTGTGTGTGTGTGTGTGTGTGTGTGTGTGCGCGCGCGCGCGTTTGCCTGAAAAAGAGTGTTTGTGTGTACTCCCTCTGTGCCAAAGCCAAAGTTGTTGATATTTACAAAACTATATAGAGTTTGGGTGGTATGAATAATAAAATGCTTAAAAAGAACCCCCAAGAACAACTACACTTTTTGGTGCACAGATTAAGCCAGTGTTACTGTATGCCTCTGAGGTATGTGTTAGAATTTAGTTAAAAGTTATTGAGTCTGTGCACCCTGTTTTTGCATTAGTAAAAAAAGAACAACTCTTGGGTGTGAGTATTGAGATCACCAAACACGATGGCATAATGGTGAAATAGATAGATAACCTGTTTTAACAGATATCACCATTGGCAGTTTACGTTAATGAACTGACAATGTTTACAGCACCTGACACTATTAATGCAGTATAATTCAGCTTCATGCGATGAAGGTAAAAATCAGTCAGCAAACTCGGTAGTGTCTATTAAAGCGTGCCTGGACATTATAGCTTTTCTGAGGCATGGCTAAACGGAAATGCTGGAATTGAGAGTGTACCGAAAAAACATCAACAAAACAAAACAAAAAAACCCAAGCAAACCCACAGAGTGTAATATATTGTTTTCAGCAGTCGTGGGTGTTCAGAATAGATACAAGCCCTTTGTATCACTATACATGAATTTTATCAATGATAACTGTTAAGAAATTCAGAACGGGATTCACCAGATTCAGACTTGGTATTCACGACTTGAAAATGAATACTCGTTTTGTTAATAAGTCATTGGGTATGACACCCTTTTTGCAACAAAGTTGAAGATAACGTGTTATCATGCACCGCAAAGGGTACTGTTACAAATACTTGGCTAAGTATTTAGATGCCAATTGTCCAGTCGATGTGTTCTGTAAACAGCTGTAATTAAACCAGAAGTGTCACAAGAGACGCTGCAATGCATAACTTTTGATGCATTGAAACATAGAGATGAATATATCACTGCCAGTTTATGATTTTCTATAATCTTCTCCCCAAGCCACTTATTAACGTGCATCTATGTTTACAGATAGGGTGCCCATACATAAAAATTCTTGAACTTTGTGAATCTCGTGTGAAGGTCTGTGTGCCAGCCTGTCTGTGTGTCTGCCTGCCTGTCTGTGTGTCTGTCTCTCTCTCTTTCATCATCATCCCCCTTCTTCTTTAAACCCTACCAACACAAATGCTGATAGGAACGTGAAATCTCTCAGAGCAGCGATCATCATTTCCGACAGTCTGAACAAAGAATCCATCTCCTTTACGCAATGTACCGATTTAACAACAACAACAACAACAAGACAACCGAAATTAAGCTCAAATTACCCCTGAAAGACACATGGTTCTCGAATCAACAAGTCAGCACAGCTCGATTCATTTCTGGAGCGTAGTGCAGAACACGTGGCAGTGATTGGCTTGACCGGTTGGCATTTTAGTGTGATAGCAGCATTCAGATGGCCATTTGGAATTCTGGCAGGATTCCCTCATCTCTGCTTTCACTGCAGAGGACGGCTCAGATGTCACGGTTATATTAGCTGGCAGAAGAAAAAAAACGAGACGCGAAATGAAGAAGGGAGAAGCGGGGATATGAGAAAAGAAAGACGAATGAAGAAAAGAGGAGAACCAAGAAAGGAAAGTTATTAAAGCGGATAACAAATAATGGATTAAAAACAGCCTCCCTTTTTGCACAATACAATGGCTGGCTGACCGTGTGAATCTGATCGATAAAGAGAAGCCGTAGGTTGGAGAGCAA
>JAAQRG010282065.1:2500-13592 GCA_011634625.1 Babylonia areolata | reverse complement strand
CCCTGAGAGCGGCCGAGAGACGCGAGGACTGGAGAAAGGTGGTTGACAAAGCTTCGAAGGCGCCCCAAAGGATTCGGAATCTGAGGGATCGGTGACAGTGACGGGTTAGTTCAAACATATTTACTAAAAAACCCACAAAACTCTATGTTGTCTTTGTCGATTTTCGCAAGGCCTTTGACTCTGTGAATAGAAATATCTTGTGGTTGAGTTACGAAAAAGTGGAGTAGATGATAAGCTATATATGGCTCTTCGTAGTGTGTATGATTCAGTCTTGGTGCGTGCGCGTGACAGGTGTGTGTGCATTCAGATATATTTGATTGCCCAAGAGGAGTAAAGCAAGGATGTTTGTTGAGTCCATTAATGTTTTCGTTTTTTATAAATGAACTGGCAGTAAAAATAACGAATATAGGTAAACATGGAATTCAAATAATCCCTGGAGCTATCGAAATATTTATGTTAATTGAAGACGACGTGATTCTTTTGTCTAGCACAGCCATACGACTTCAAAATCAGTTAACTGTATTGAAACAAGAAGCAGATAGATTGTTTTTAGTTATTTTGAAAAAAACAACAACAAAAAAACAACAACAACAATATAATTGTATTCAGGAAAGGCGGTTACCTTTCTAAACATGAAAAATGGCACTATGGTACTGATGAAGTTAAAGTAACGAATATTTATAAATATCTTTCTATGCTCTTTACAACTAATCTCAGTATGACAAGCACAATAACAGAAACATGTAGGAAGGGAAAGAAAGGGGGTTATCGAAATCTTGAGATGTTTATATAAACTAGGTTCCATTGATTCGTCTGTTTTTTTTGGAAACTTTTTGATGCTCAAGTCGAACCAATGTTGACGTATCGTTCTGAAATATGGGCACTTAGCGATAATAAAGATGTTGAAAAGGTGCACACTTTTGCAGTTAAACATTTCTTAAACATACCTTTGCGTACAGTCGAACACTTTTTTTTATACGGGGAGACTGGAAGATACCCATTATATATCAGATCATATGTGATATGTGTCAAATATTGGTTAAAATTGATTAGTCTTCCTGCATTGAGACTTTGTAAACAAGCGTATGTTATGTTAGTAAACGAACATGAGAGAGGGAAGGAAAACTGTCTATATTTGGTAAAGAAAACATTAATAGTACATGGATTTGGAATCGTATGGATGTGTCAGGGAGTTGGATGCGAAAAAGGATTTATTTCTGAATTCAAAGATAGACTTATAGCTTCATATAAGCAAGACTGGCATTATGAAATGGAAACAAATGGAAAATACAGCTGGTTCTATAATTCTTAAAGTATTTTTGGAATAGAAAAATGTTATCACAGCTGTAACCAGCAAGTGGCACAGAATCAGTCCAGTCAGGTTAAGATCCAGATCTCTTGGATTATATGCTCATTAGTACTGGTTTCAAACTGACCCACCCATACTCTCTCCTTGTCTGAAGTGCGGTTTTACAAGAGAAGATGAGTTACATTTCTTGTTTCATTGTAAAGCTTACGCTGTTATTCGTGAAAAGTGTTCTGTCTTTAAAACAAGTTACGCAAAGAATGAAGATATGTTTAATGTACTTAACATACACCAGGAAAATTCAATCCAGTCACTTGCAAAATATGTTGCTGAAGCATATATCCTTCGACGAAAATGACAAAAAACATTAACTGTTGTTCTTCATAAAGAAAAACTGAATTTGTGTAGACTGCTATGTATGAAGAACTTTTTGTCCTCTTCTATAGATATAATCATATATTGTGATTTCCTCTCTAAGCACAAGTGTAACCTGGATGGTCGAAATTATATATCGATTGATTTTCACGTATTGTATGATTTGTCGCTTTCATCTTAAAAAAAATGTTGTTGTTGTGATTGTACCTCCATGTCATTAGGGCTGTTAAGCTATTGACATTAAAAGGGGTTCTGAGTTCTCTCTCTCTCTCTCTCTCTCTCTCTCTCTCTCTCTCTCTCTCTCTCCAGTCACAAAGCAGCCATTGGATCACACACTTAACACTTTCCACAGTCTGTCTTCATCACATCGAGTTGTCTCTGTCCAGTCAACTGCTCACACAGGAACATATCCATCCCGTCTCCTGGCAACAACGTCTTTGGATGTCGTCTCCCATGGAACCTGGCCGGCACCGAACATCTGCGCCATGTCTGTCAGTCTGACAGGAACACAAACAGTCCGCCACCACCCACACCCATTCTCCCGCCAGGCCGCCCGCTATCAACTGCCGTGATCCCTGTTTGAATGTCACGTGGACAAACACAAAACAACACGGAAAGGGTGCAGGCTTTTAAACAATTTTTAACAATCACGGTTTGTTTGTTTTTTTGTGTTTTTTTTGTGTTTTGTTTTTTTTCAATCTGTCTCCCCAAACCATTTGCAACAACAGTGTCAACTAATGGGACGATTACGAGTATGATGTTCTGCTGTGCGTCATGGTATATCGGTGTTTCTTCAATTGATTGAGTTATAGAGCCAATGCTGGACAAGCCTTAATGCAGGGTTTTAATAATGATGATAATCATAATAATAATAATAAGAAGAAGAAGTAGAAGAAGAAGAAGAAGAAGAAATATGACATGCAACACCTCTGCTACCATTATTATTGCTATTATTATTATTATCGTTATCGTTATCATTATCTTTATTATTGTTGTTGTTGTTCCTAATGATTAACAATGTTGTTGTTATAATTATTACTATCATTATTATCATTGTTAGTGAATATGTGCTGTTCTGTCACTCTCACAACCGTGGTCGACTGTGGCAAATGCCAGGCATACATTTCCCGCAGTTCCTGTAGTTTGTGACTGAGTACGTAACAGCCTGTACACCAGGGACTGGTGTTCCACACAGGAAGGGGACAGACGGACTGATTTGTATTTGTATTTTATCACAACAGTTTTCTCTGTGTGAAATTCGGGATGCACTCCCCAGGGAGAGCGCGTCACTACACTACAGCGCCACCCAATTTTGTTGTTGTTGTATTTTTTCCCTGCGTGCATTTTTATTTGCTTTTCTTAGCGAAGTGGATTTTTCTACAGAATTTTGCCAGGAACAACCCTTTTGTTGCCGTGGGTTCTTTTACGTGCGCTAAGTGCATGCTGACCTCGGTTTATCGTCTCATCCGAATGACTAGCGTCCAGACCACCACTCAAGGTCTAGTGGAGGGGGAGAAAATATCGGCGGCTGATTCGAACCAGCGCGCTCAGATTCTCTTGCTTCCTAGGCAGACGCGTTACCTCTAGGCCATCACTCCACTGTGGATAGATAGATAGATAGATAGACAGACAGATAGATAGATAGACAGATAGATAGATAGAACGAGAGACTCGGAGAGAGAGAGAGAGAGAGAGAGAGAGAGAGAGAGAGAGAGAGACAGAGACAGAGACAGAGACAGAGACAGACAGACAGACAGACAGACAGAGACCGAGACAAAGAGATGGGCCGTCTCCAGGGACCTATCAGTGTTCAGCTGGCGCTAGGCCACACATCAGAGAACAACATGAACAAAGGCTGATATGTAAGCAGAAGGTCAAGATACCGTTCTCGTTTTTTTTTTAGGCGTGTGTGTGGGTTATTGAAAATTGCGAAGATAATTATATCTAGAAAACAGCCACACCTTAAAAACAAAATATGACTGCCTAAAATTGATGGGCAAAAATTGATGGTTATACAAATAAACGAACACCTGTAAAGATTTACAGTCAAGGAACACAAAATACTAATGACTTGTTTTCGTGGCTATGCAGACAAAATAAAACAAACAAACAAACAAACCAAACAAACCAAACAAACAAACAAAAACAAAACAAAAAACGATGTAGCGATCTGTTTACCCTAAAATATTTCCTGAAATATTTGCAACTGCTTTATTTTAGAAAACAACAACAACAACAAAAACAACAAAAAACAAACACAGAGATACACAAACGAAAAAACAACAACAAACACACACACACACACACACAAACAAACAAAACAACAACAACAACAACAACAACAACCAAACAACGCCTATGTTCGACAAAATATATTTACTCCAGGTAGTTTATAAAGCCGATGATTTCAATTTAAGTGTGTGATTAATGTGTGTGAAAATATTGAATGGATTAATCCTATTGTAAAAGAAATGAAATGAAAGAATCGCATAATCAAAGGTTAGAATATCATTACCTGAAAGCCATAATCATGTCCACTCAGGTTAACCCGGAAGTGTCATTTGCACAACAGGTTGCCTTCCTACGTTAGTGGAGCGGACTTAGAGCTACCTTTGGGCGCTCATCATTTGTTTCCATTGTCATCCCTAAGGCTTCATTTACACACACATAAACACACACACACACACACACACACACACACACACACACACACACACACATATATATATATAGCAATTTTACGTGTATGACCTTTTGTTCTACCCTCCACCCCCATCCCCAACTGCACGACGTAGGCAGCCATACTCCGGCGTTTTCAGGGGGTGTGCATGCTGGGTAGGTTCTTATTTCCATAACACCATTGCAGGGTCTTTAATGTGAGTATTCGATTTTCTGTATGCGTTTACACACGAAGCGGGTTCAGGCACATGGTGTAAGATAACAGGTTCCCCACTCACCTTCACGCCCGATTTACATGGCTCGTTGTGAGATTGTGCAGTTTTCGTTTCGTTTCACTGTGTTCGGACAAATCCATACACGCTACATCACATCTGCTAGGCAGATGCCTGACAGCAGCATAACCCAACGCGCTTGTCAGGCCTTGAGTGCATGCTTACATATTTGTGCGCCTCAGTTTCAGTTTCAGTAGCTCAAGGAGGCGTCACTGCGTTCGGACAAATCCATATACGCTACACCACATCTGCCAAGCAGATGCCTGACCAGCAGCGTAACCCAACGCGCTTAGTCAGGCCTTGAGAAAAAAAGAAAGTGCATCAACCGAGAATCGAACCCGGGTCACCCGCGTGGCAGGCGTGTATTCTACCACTAGACCACCGATGCCTCGCAAGAGGAATGCCAACAGCACCCGGTGTTCCCAGGCGGTCACCCATCCAAGTACTAACCGGGCCCAACGTTGCTTAACTTCGGTGATCGGACGAGAACCGGTGTTTTCAACGTGGTATGGCCGTAGAGAGAGAGAGAGAGAGAGAGAGAGAGAGCAAACGTTTCCAGCTCAAGCCATTTATCAGTGAGCTGAAGACTGGCGTTGCAGGTTGAAAATGACGGAGTTTGTGATGACAGTTAATAATGATGGGATTCACGAAGGACAGAAAAAGGAATACTGCGGAATACTATGTCTGTCTGTTTCTGTTTCTCTCACCACTCAAGGTGGATTCACACATTGACACGTCGAAACAGACATAAAAGGAATTGTGTATACGAAAAACAAAACAGACAAACCAGCCAACCCCCAGATATATTGTTCATGAATATTTGAAGAACGTACATATTCAAATTAGTATCGTCCGGCTCTTTCTGTCTCTCTCCATCTTTTTCTCCTTTGTGAGTGTGTATATGTGTGTGTGTGTGTGTGTGTGTGGAGGGGGTAAAAGAGATAATTTGTTCTTTCTTTGAAGAAATTGTCTAAACAAAGTTCAGTGTAACATGAAACCAAACAAATCGAAAGAAAGAAAGAAATATTTTGTAACTCCACGCGCCTGCCTTTGTTTCTTTGTTTCTGTCTTTTTTTTCTCTTTGTATTGTATTACCTTTTTTGTCACAAAAGATTATGTAATATTTCGGGGGATTTTGCCCGGCAGGTGTGTCGCCACAGTACAGAGCCACCTTTTTTTCCCCAGTCTAAAAGACCATCTACCATCAACAACCATCCACCTGAAGATCTAGACATCAGCCCCATCTATATGGAAAATGCAGCTTCTGTCCAAACGTGTGTGTGTGTGTGTGTGTGTGTGAGTGCACAAGTTTTTATATTGATATGCACTTTATGTATCCTAATTTCTACTGTATCTGTGTTTGTGTATGATTTTCGATTTATGTTCATATCTTGTTATGTACTATCCCCCCACCCCCCAATGTTCCTTGTGACCCCGGTACACTTGGTACTAAAGACATATTCTATTCTATTCTGAAAGTGCATTTGTTCAATTATCGAAGTAGAGTTTTCTTCAGAATTTTACCAGGGACAGCCCTGTCATGGGTTCTCTGAGGTGTGCTGTGTGCATGCTGCACAATGGGACCTCGGTTTATCATCTCATCCGTGATCACACCTCGTAACTTGTACTCCCAGCTCAAGATCCGTTTATCCAGCTTTTTTCATGGCGATGAAAAATCACACAGGACGTGCCTCCCCACCCCCCTCCCGTCCATCCCGCTCCCCTACCGTCCACCCCACCCCCACACATAGTTCAGAGAAGACATTTTGGCTCATACCGCTAAGGAAGCGTTTTTTGGAATACGAAGGTTGGTGTTTCTCTCCTGTACTTTATTAACTGATTGGATTAGTTTCAAATTAGTAAGAGAGAGAGTGAGTGAGTGAGTGTGTGTGTGTGTGTGTGTGTGTGTGTGTGTGTGTGTGTGTGTGTGTGTGTGTGTGTGTGTGTGTGTGTGTGTGTGCTGAGCTTGTGTAATTTAGGATTAGGTCAACGAGAGGATACATACACATTACGTCGTCCTCCTTCCCCTCTACAGCATCCAGAATCACCTATATTTTTATTATTTCTTCATTTTTGATACTGTACCCAGGTTGAAATTTGCCGGGTTAAGGAAAAAACAAAAGTGATGAGAACGTACACCAGGTACATGTTGTTGACCTGTCTGCAATCAGGTACATGTTGACCTGTCTGGAATCAGGTACATGTTTCGACCTGTCTGGAATCAGGTACATGTTTCGACCTGTCTGGAATCAGGTACATGTTGACCTGTCTGGAATCAGGTACATGTTTCGACCTGTCTGCAATCAGGTACATGTTTCGACCTGTCTGGAATCAGGTACATGTCGACCTGTCTGGAATCAGGTACATGTTTCGACCTGTCTGGAATCAGGTACAGGTTGACCTGTCTGGAATCAGGTACATGTTGTTGACCTGTGTGGAATCGGGTACATGTTTCGACCTGTCTGGAATCAGGTACATGTTGACCTGTCTGGAATCGGGTACATGTTGTCGACCTGTCTGGAATCAGGTTCATGTTGTTGACCTGTCTGGAATTAGGTACATGTTTCGACCTATCTGGAATCAGGTACTGTGTGGGAATGGCAGCAGACTCCGCCGGCAGCTGACAGCAGTCATGGAATGAAAGACTTCTAGAGAGGGATAAAATCTACCTGGTCTGACCGACGAATTGGAAGTACTGTGATTTTGATTTCAATGTTACTTTTTGCTGTCAAGTTATGAATTATCTCTCTTGCTTATACACATAACAAGCAACAGTGGAGATAAAGTATTTGTTTCAAACACAACAGGATGTTTTAAATTTTATTATTATTATTATTTAGAAGATTGTCCGAATATGGAACAAATTGTCTTCTGGCATTGATGGTACATAGCATTCTTGCATTTCCTAAACTTGGAAAGACATCCCATCTTAACCCCGCCCCCTCTTCTTTCTCTTTCTGTCGCAGTAGACGAAGATTGAAATAGTAAAAAAATGCGCACGTTCCTATGTTCTCAGGACATTGAGATTATTGCAGTTTTTTTGTATGTTTGTTTTTTGGTGTTTTTTTTTTTGTTTTTGTGTGTGTTGTTGTTTAGGAGAAGAGGCAACAAAAACATCCAAATGGCAATAATATCCGTTATTCAAACCATATATTAATGAATATAACCATAAACACAGCAAATCTTAAGCGTGCACATCCGACAACACATTAACACAGAACAGAACAAAATGAAAAGAAAAAAAAAAAAAAAAAAAAAAGCACGGTTGATGAAATGCAGAAATCAAATACGGAGATCCCAAATTAAGCTGATCAATCTGATCTGAATTTTATTCGGCTTTCCGTCTGTGTACTGGGTTACCGCCCTTGACGATGTCCAGTCACCAGCCTCCCGGGCAGACCTTAGCACCAAAGCCCACGCCGGCTGGTGACCACCACCACCACAAGATACAAGACGCGACTACACACAAGATGAGGGACAGCTTCACAGTCTTAGGCGCGGAGCCGGCAGGGGGATGGGGGGGTAATAAATAGGACGACAAGAGAGACGAGGGCCATTTCATTGTCGTTACCCTCAAGAGGTCCCCACAGTCCTTTTGTCCCCACGCCAGTCTGTGGCCTGAACTCTGCTCTCCTCCCTTCCCTCTTGTAGTTTACATTACCCCAGATTGGAAAATGAAATTCAAACTATTGAAAACATTGGGTTTTGCCCCCCACCCCCACCCCCCCGCCCCCACCCCCTCAGCCATCCGCTACCCCCCCAATCCCCCTTGAACAATAATATCCTCCTTTTTCCGTGCTCGAAGCAAATCATATTACGGTTTTCTTTCCGCACCTATCGATTTTCTTGAACAGGAAGTCATAGATTATGGTGGGAGAGGGGACGAATCGAAATCCTCCCCCTCCTCTCTCTCTCTCTCTCTCTCTCTCTCTCTGACACACACACACACACACAGACACACACACACACACATAGACACAGACACACACACACACACACACACACACACGCACGCACACTACACAAAAGACTGTAAAAGTAATATTCAGTGATCTCACAAAAGAATGGATTCGATTCTTGAACCTGCAGTCATCTCTTGAAATGCCTCCTTGATGTTCTGCTATTTTGGTAGCTCAATGCAATGTATGTAAACGCACTCTGACTTTCTCTCTCCCCCCCCCCCACCAGCCCCCCCTCCCCTCCCACCGCCTCTCCCCATCCACTTGCAGTTATGCTGGAATAGAAAAGGTGCAGCTGAGTTTGGAAAAAAAAGAACTGATAGTTGGAAAATTATAGGAAAGAAATCAGCTCTGTGTCTGACCTAATGCAGGAAGATGACCTTTATGAGGTCAGAGGGCAAGGGGGCGGCGTGACACTGAGGTACAGGCATGAGAAATACCAAAAAGAAAACTTTCCCAACATCCCAGTTGATGTAACAGACGAACCCAAACCAGTGCGTTCCCATTTATATCATCCGCAGCCGTGTGGGCAGAGCAAGAGAGAGAGGGTACTAACTGTTTTGACGTACATTGTAATTGTCGCGTGAACAGTGTTTTGTGTCAGAGGATCGGTGTTCCGAAGCTCTCACTCACTATTAAAACACCCGTCTTGAAAGGGAAGTGTATTGATTTCGGCCTGTCTGTCTGTGGCCTGTGTGATTGCCATGAATCACGAAACACGCCCACTTTTTTTTTTTTTTTTTGTTTTGTTTGTTTGTTGACCGATCGATCTCAAATTTGGCAGGCTAACCACTGTCGACGTCTACTAGAGTTTTTGGGACAGTTTGGCGGGGATCCTTTGCTGACTTAAGGAATTACAGCCAACGGAAATTACAAAGCGATACAGCCATTGATTGCACTGAAGAAGTGTTCGTTGGATGGAGGGGGTAAGGGAAGTGGGGGTGGGGAGGGGTTGGGGGCAGGGGCAGAGTTGCCAACTCAAAAGTGATTGGATTGACATTATCGTGTCCATCCTTGATGATGGGAATTCTAGTTGTAATGACTTGGACATGGGGTGTCGATTTCGTCTGAAAATCAGAGGAGAATGTTTTCGCTTTGTTCTTCTTCCGAGCTGATTAATTGTTGAATAATTTTGAGGAAGGGAAAGAATGTCAAAAAGGGAAGAAAAATGAAACCCATTTTGTCTTTTGTTCTGTACATCCACTTATTATTATTTTCTTCTCTCCATTTGTGTGTGTGTTCTCTCCTCTGGTTTTCTGTTGTTCCCTTTAGAGCTGGATAAACTCTTTTACTCACAGAAAAAATAAATGAATAAACAAAGACACAAACAAAACAAAAACAAAAATGAACCCAGTCTGTTCAGCATTGAATCTTAGGCACCACTGTGATAAGTCACTGTTCAAAGTGAATGAAAAACAACCCACCATTGCGCTAGTTGAAAAGACAAGACAAGAAGACAACAACACAAATAACAAAACTTATCAGAACCTTCACAACCCAAGCCATAACAGCCCTCCGTCCCTGCCTCCCTCCCTCCTCCATTGCTTTTCCCACCTTATACCATAATGTGTAGTGTAAATCGTTCATTTTATTGATACTGTTTGTCAAATGTGTATGGCTGACTGAGAACCTTCCTCACCCTCTATCCCCCATTCTGATGTGTAGTGCGGTGTGTGTTGTGTTTGTTTGTTTCTTTCATTTTTTTGTCCTATACATTTTACTAACACCATGCTAGTGCCTGTATGCCGCGCGCGCGTGTGTGTGTATGTGTGTGTGGTTGTTTTGTTTTGATATATGTTTTTTTTTTCTCTGTTATGTATCTCTACTAACACCATGCTTTCATTTTTTATTAACGATTTTGTAGTGTATACCCTATTCAGGGCGGGGACTGGATGTAAAAAAAGCACACTAGTGCTTATCTATTATCCTCGAAATAAAGAATTTTGTCTTGTCTTGTCTTGTCTTGTCTTGTCTCTGACCTTCACAACAACACAAGGCCCGGTAATTGCTGCCTTACACTTCCCTGTCGTTCAGGAACAGTGTGGTAGGAGATAGATTTCTTTCTTACCTTCCTCGGCCCCGCTCCTTCCCAGGGGGGCTAAACGGTCAGTGCCCCAGTCCGTCAATCGATGAGAGGCTGAGGATAAGATGATGGGAGGCTTCTCGCCGGCCCGCGCCTCAGACAGCGACACGAGGTGGCTGTCTGGCTGTCTGTCTGTCTGTCTGTCCGGTACACGCTGAAAGACAAGATAGAAGAGATCATAGACTTGGGGAGTAGAGAGGGAGAGAGAGGGAAGAGAGCGAGAGGTTTTGATGAAGTCGGGAACGATGTTTATGTTTGGAGGAGTCTGTACACTGTATTGGGGAGTCTGTCCGCGTGTGTGTGTGTGTGTGTGTGTGTGTGTGTGTTAGCGTGAAGGTGTGTATGTATGAATGTATACACACAGTATATTACCATCCCGCACCCCCCCCCCCCAACACACACAATCTTTCTCCCCCTC
>JAAQRG010282060.1:0-13557 GCA_011634625.1 Babylonia areolata | reverse complement strand
TCTCTCTCTCTCCCTATCTTCTAATATCCCCTAGTTCCCCATCTCTCTCTCTCCCTATCTTCTAATATCCCCTAGTTCCCCATCTCTCTCTCCCTATCTTCTAATATCCCCTAGTTCCCCATCTCTCTCTCTCTCTCTCCCTATCTTCTAATATCCCCTAGTTTCCCATCTCTCTCTCTCTACCTTCTAATATCCCCTAGTTCCCCATCTCTCTCTCTCTCTCTACCTTCTAATATCCCCTAGTTTCCCATCTCTCTCTCTCTCTCTCTCTCTACCTTCTAATATCCCCTAGTTCCCAATCTCTCTCTCTCTCTCTCTACCTTCTAATATCCCCTAGTTCCCAGTCTAGATAGACCAGTTCACTGTTTTAACCCGGTGTTCGGTTGTCTGTGTGTGTGTGTGTGTGTGTGTGTGTGTGTGTGTGTGTGTCTGTGTCCGTGGTAAACTTTAACATTGACATTTTCTCTGCAACTACTTTGTCAGTTGACACCAAATTTGGCATAAAAATAGGAAAAATTCAGTTCTTTCCAGTCATCTTGTTTAAAACAATATTGCGCTTCTGGGATGGGCACACAAAAATAAAGAATGAAGCCTAATTATATGCAAACTGCATTTACTGTTATATTTATATTTTTTGTATTCTCTAAACTTGGCACTTTGATCCGATATTCGACCCAACAGCTAGAGCAGTCATTATTATCATTTTTTGTTCAAACAGGAACTTCTTTTGCTAAGCATGGAAGTTTATTTATTTTGCAAACGTTTTGGTGCAGATAGTAAAAAAGGGAAATTACTCTGTAATGCTAGTGGAGTTAATTTGCTTTAAACTGATCTTTCTCATCTTAAACATTACATTTGAAACAAGAGAGGCAAGGCCTTCAAGACTCACTTGTGATGCACTTTTTAAAAAAAATCCAAGCTTTTTATGTATTGAGTATAATTTCAAAATGTAATGTTTAAGATGAGAAAGATCAGTTTAAAGCAAACTAAGTTCCCCAGCAGAGTAATTTCCCTTGTTCTACTGTCTACATCAAAACGTTTGCAATAAATAAAACTTCCGTGCTTAGCAAAAGAAGTTCCTGTTTGAACAAAAAATGATAACAATGACAGATCTTTTGTTGGGTCGAATATCAGGTCAAAGTGCCAAGTTTAGAGAATACAAAAAATATAAATATAACAGTAAATGCATTATACTCAATACATAAAAAGCTTGGATTTTTTTAAAAGTGTATCACAAGTGAGTCTTGAAGGCCTTGCCTTTCTTGTTTTATTATTGTGATTATAGCAATTTTATATTGAATGTGCGTTGCATATCCTAATGTATCATCTCGCCGCAACAAAAGATGTTAATTTAAGATGACACTGTATCATTAGAACTTGTGTGCAGCTGACAGTAAGTTACATTGGATATTGGTGGGATAGAGACTTTTGGCCTTGATGTATCATCTAAGAGATTTGGTGTGACTGGACACAGAGTGACAATGTCACGTATGTAACAATAATTGAGAGGACTGTTGTGGCTAAATGATCACAACGCCTAGTTAGATCACGAAGTTGAGTGGCTGTTTGGCATTTCAAGCTTTGACCATTGATGCTGGCGAGATGTTTGACAAAACATGACAGTTGGTATTGTTTATTCAACGGATTAGCTCTGCATTCATGGTTAGAAGACATAAGAATATCACAGTAACTGCAAAATGATACAGTTTGCCTGAGAACTATCATAGCTGTTTAAAGTGTGTTGAGGCATGTTAACGATAATATGGTTAGATGTACACTAAATGACGAGTTACAAACTCTGTTATTTCTAAGACATAAAAATAGGAGTAGTAGAAGTGTTGGGTATATTTGCAGGTATGAGGAAGGCTGCCAATAGGAAGACTGCATTGTGATTTCCTTTTCTAACAGGTGTTTTTTTGTGGATTCTCTTTTTTCACTTGGAACCAGTAGGCTCACATCCTGTTGGACAACCCTCTAACTCCCATCTACACTGACGTCTGCTGTCTACCATCCAACCACTACCAACCGCTTGGATCAGATGAGTGATGATTCCTTTTCTCCCAAATGGAGAACATGTTCTCTTGTTTCCACTGTCATTTGGTTGTTGTTGTTGCTATGATAATCACCAGTTTGAAACAGTGCACTCTTGTGTGGTCTCTCATTCAGAGTGAATGTGGTTGTGGTGAGTGATGGCTACCCTGGGGTAACACCAGGTGTGTGACAGTTCCTGACCCACTTGCTACTTTCACGAGACTTTGTTGAAAACGAGCATTATTCTGATCATATCAGGATTATGCAAGGTGCTATGATCAACACACACAACACACAAAACAATGTTTGCTGATAGTTTCAACACATCACACTGATATAATACTACCACTAATGATGATGATGATAATGGTAACAATAGTTAGTAAAAACGATAATGATGATAATATTAACTGGTAACAATAGTAAAAACGATAATGATGATAATATTAACTGTTACAATGATAATAATAGATATTATTGTTATTTCTTGTTATTATTATCATTGTTCTAATCATTATTTAACAACATATGTTATGTGTACAGTACTGAATCCTGTCTAAGTGTGTCTGATATCATGCAGATTCCAGCAGTCGATCAGATGTCTGACACTCAGAGGCTGGTTGCACGGCACACACCATGGAGGTTCTTCACCTTTCAGAATAAAAGAATGTCAGATAAGAATGACCCGTGTGCAGCCTGCAGAGAACATTTTCCTTTCCTGTTTCCTACAACGGAGGGAAGGACTTCCTTGAGGTCAGGACGAATCTGAAACATCTTGTTGTCAGTCTGCAGATTCCATTCCTCCTGCCAGAGGTGTTCCACATAGGAATGAAGTCTTGGCTTGAGGTCCGTGTACAGTAACGTGGCATGAGAAAACGGTTCCTGGTCTATGGCATCCACTCCCTCCCTCCCCAGTCAATCAGCCATTTGTTCCTGTAGAATGATATCAGACACAAACGTTTTACGGCTAGCTCCATGAAGATCCTGTTCTGGGATAGTCACCCGGACACCATTTTCTTGTTCATAGGGAAACTAATGTCTGAAAATTTATTTTCAATTTACGTGGTCTGAAACATACGTTGTTGATATGATATTTTTACGCTGTAATGATATTTGCTTTACATGGATCTGATGATGATTGAGCAGATTGGTTCTTCTCACGTTTTAATCAGCCCTCCAGCATTAATTTGAGTTCTGTTCCACTGGTTTTACGAACTGACAGGTATTCAGCCCTTGAATGGCACTTTTGCGGTCGGCTACAACCAACATGATTTGATTTGATTGTCAAAATGTGAATACTCTGGGAGTATCTACACTTATCATTGTATAAAAACTATTTCAGCTTTCAGTCATTTGTTTCAAAATGTGTTCAAAAGTAGTGCCACCACCCTCCCCACCCCCCTCTCCCCACACCTAAAAACGTCACAATGCTTTGTACGAAACAAAAACACGTCACTGGCATTTTTTCACCTCATTAAGAAACAACCATATATTTCTTTTCTTCACTGGTGTTGAGAATATCAATCAAATGAACCAATAAAGAAAGTCCATTGTGTGATATGTTGATATCAGGATGTATGGACAACAATTATGATGGTGTCGATAACGACGACAACGACGATGATAATGATGACGATGACGACAGCAGTCTTGAAGGTGTATGCTGCTGCTGACATTTTTACAGGTGGAGATGGCAATGTGACAATGAAAACGTGGTGATAAAGATGAGTACAATAACGACAGCGACGACGATGATGAATGATGATGATGTTGATGATGACGATGATGAATGATGATGATGATGATGTTGATGATGACGATGATGAATGATGATGATGATAATCATGATGATGACTGTTGCAGACCAACAGACCAGTCCAGACGCCACCTCCACCACAACGGGAACGTCTTCCACCCCCTCCCCCATTCCCACCCCCACTGCAGCTCACCTCCCCCCACCCTCCCTTTCCTCCACCACCCCCACATCATCACCCCTCTCCCCACCCACCCACCCTGCCACCCACACCTTCACCCCACCTGTTGACGTCATGACGACGGCACCACAGTGGGTGTTCCAGACGTCGCCCAGAACAGTAGACGACGAATACATACCCTGGATCACTGCCGTTGTCTGTCTGCCGGACAACAGACTGGTCATGGCGGACAACTTCAACAGGAAGGTGAAGGTGATGGGCGTGGCGCCCCCCCACACTGTGTCCCCCTGTCTCACTGTTGGTGAAGAACCAAGGGCCCTGGCTGTTCTGTCTGACGGTCTGGTGGCCATGACGACGTGTGAACCAGTCATCTACCTCATGGCAGTGACTGACACCGTGACAGTGCGGTCACGTGTCCAGACAGTCAGAGAGTATGACGGAATAGCCGGGCACAGTGACGGACATCTCGTTGTAGGTTGTAGGGAATCCGGCAATGAGCCCGCTGCTGTGCACGTGCTGAACAGGCAGGGTCACGTGGTCCGCACGCTCACGGACAGCACCAGGCTGACAGGACTGAGGTCACCTGGGTATCTGTTTGACTCTGGTGACCACGTCCTGGTGTCAGACTATGGCACAGACCTGGTGCACCAGGTGTCTGTCCGTTCTGGCCAGGTGACCCACACCTTTCAGCACGAGCACGTGGTGAGGCCTAGACTGGTGTGCACTGACAGTGACAACAATGTGTATGTTGCTAGTTGTCGTGGTAAGTGTGTGTGTGTGAGGAGCAGAGGGGGAGAGTGGAGACAACTGGTGACGCCCTCTCTGCACCGTCCATCACAGTATGTCTTTCCTCGGTGTCTGTGTCTGACCAGCTCTGGTCATCTGGTGGTGGGGTGGGGTGATGGTGATGACTGTGTTGTTGTCGGTTATAAACTGTCGTAGTGAATGACTTGTGTGCTGGGTCGTTTTT
The DNA here is from genome assembly GCA_011634625.1 of Babylonia areolata. NCBI lineage: Eukaryota > Metazoa > Mollusca > Gastropoda > Neogastropoda > Buccinidae > Babylonia > Babylonia areolata. Next base: position 8,622 of record JAAQRG010282060.1, on the reverse strand, counting down.
CTTCCTGTTGTAGAGAGATAGATCTATCTATATATTGATCTCTAAATCTATCTGTCTCTAGATCTATCTACTTTTCTGTCTACATATATGAATCTATGTATGTTTGTATATGTATGCATGTGTGTGTGTGTGTGTGTGTGTGTACTATGCATATGTGTGTCTCTGTATGTGTGTGTGTGTGTGTGTGTGTGTACTATGCATATGTGTGTCTCTGTATGTGTGTGTACTATGCATATGTGTGTCTCTGTATGTGTGTGTGTGTGTGTGTGTGTGTACTATGCATATGTGTGTCTCTGTATGTGTGTGTGTTGAAATAAAACACACCTCACCAGACATGTCAACTTTTCAACTGAATACGTCATCATAACATGACGTCATGGCAGCGTTGACAAAAAAGATACTTCAGTTTGTATAGTCTGTCTGTCTGTCTGTCTGTCTGTATCTCTGTCATGATTTGTTTGGGGTTGATGTTAAATAAATCCGTTTTGTTTATTCGTTCTATAAATTGTTACACATTATCTGTGTTTGTATCACATGTTGGGCTGACCAGTGCACACCTGGCCGATGCAAAACGAGATATGGTAATTTTTATTATTTTATTTTTCGTGTTACAACGCGGACTGTACTATCTTTCAAGCAGTTATACAAAGGTTTTAAAGTCTGGTTTGGAACACAGCAAAATGTGCATTCTGACCCTTTCTGTAGTTTGCTTCTTCGTGTTTTCACAGCAACGCTGCAGCCGTTTCCTTGGAGACCAGTTTCATTTTATGTTGTCTGTGATTTGTTGGTGCTGTTCCGATTCTGGCCAATACACAAAGCGTGTTCTGAATTGATCTTCGTGTGTAGTGTTTCTTAGCATCCATACATATGATAATAAACATAATGTGTTTTACATGTGTGTGTGTGTGGGAGGGGGAGGAGGGGGTGAGGGGTGAGGGGGAGTTCCAAGAGAGCGCCGCATTTGTAAGAAATGTGACATGAACACAGTTGGTGGTGAATTTTATTTTATTATGGAGTGTCCATGTGTGTTCGTAAAGAATATGTTGCACGATAAACATATATGCCAGTAGTCTGTATTTTCACTTTGTAAATTATTTTGTGCAAGTAATCAGGTTCTCCTTTGACTTAGTGATTTCTGTCTGACGGTCTGGTCGCTATGACGACGGCTGAACCAGTCATCTCCTCAGACTCAGTGATTTCATTAAAACTTGCAATGTTCCATCAGTTCCTTTCGTACAGAAGAAGGAATATTTACCCTTATTTTATTTCATTGGATGCAAACATTATGATAATCCTTGTTGTGTTTTTGATTATGTTGTTTTCTGAAATCCTCCATGCCCCGATAGGGGTCAAAGGTTAATTAAATCTTGAAAATCATGAAATCTTTTGTGTGTGTGTGTGTGTGTGTGTGTGTGTGTGTGTGTGTGCGCGCGCGCGCGCGCGAGTATGTGTGTCTGTGAGGAAGAAAGATGGAGATTGATCAATCAATATGTTTATTCAGTTTTGAATTGATAGACCAACAGACACATCAGCAAGCAGGCATACAGACAAATATGATTTCAAACTTGTGAAGTGGCCACTACCGCAATTACTATTTAAAGGCAAAAACATAAACGGAAGATAGTTTGATTTGGTTTACAATGAAGATAAAAACGAAAAGAAAGAGCAACAATCAAAAAAAACATAAACGTCAAGAACAAGAGCAACAATAAAACCATCACCAGCAACAAAAACAGCATCATCAAAGACAAGAGCAACAATACAAACATCACCAGCAACAAAAACAGCATCATCAAAGACAAGAGCAACAATACAAACATCACCAGCAACAAACACAGCATCATCAAAGACAAGACCAACAATACAAACATCACCAGCAACAAAAACAGCATCATCAAAGACAAGACCAACAATACAAACATCACCAGCAACAAACACAGCATCATCAAAGACAAGACCAACAAACAATACAAACATCACCAGCAACAAACACATCATCATCAAAGACAAGACCAACAATACAAACATCTCCACCATCATCAATAAAAACAGGAGCAACGACAAAAACGAAAGCAACAACAGCGAAAACAGAAGTAGCAACAAAAGAATAAGACGATGATAAGAATCACACACAGACACACACACACACGCACGCACACACACACACACACACACACACACACACACACACACACACACACACACAGAAGAGAGGAAAAACAACACGAGCAGTAACAACAACAACAAAAACAAGAACCACCACCACCACAACCAACAACAATTTCCGTTTCAAGGGGTCATCGAAATTTACATACTGATCCATGTACACTGCACCAAACCTTTTTTTTGATAAATGAATAGATAACAAAAAGAATAGATGAACAAATAAATAACTAAATAAAAAGGTTTGTAAGGGAATGTGAAGTGGGAAGAAAGGGGGAGGACATCAGATGCCTGACCTACACAAAGACCCGAGGCCACAGTCTGCCAAATGTTACAGGAACGAAAGAGATGAGCAACAACAACAGAACAAACAACAAGCACATAAACAAACAATAAAATGACCGGTGAAACACACTGAACATCAACATCAAAAGCAAAAATAACAACGGTAACAGAAACCATACCAACCTCCCCCCCTCCCTCCCCCCTCACCCCGAAACACAGAGGCTTCAATGATCTAAGGGAAGCAACCTTTCCCGCACAATACTGACCAAGACAGTGCAGATCATCCAGTGATGTCCCTTCCCCTGCTGCCGATCTGACTGAACAGAGAACACGTTGCACCACCACCTGTCTTCCTTTGTCCCCTGTATTCCTGATTGTATCGAATATTATGTCACACACACACACACACACACACACACACACACACACACACACACACACACACACACACACACACACACACACAACCGAACACCGTGTTAAAACATAGACTCACTTTGTTTACACAAGTGAGTCAAAAACCTGAAATCGGGTAAAAGTACCGGCCCAGATTGTGTTATCGGCGAAATGCTAAAAAATGCAAACAGTAATGTTATAAAATTCCTAGTTACCCTATTTAACAAATTATTTGAAAGTGGAACATTTCCGTTGGACTGGGCAAAATCCATTATTGTGCCCATACATAAAAAGGGAGACACAAACATCCCGGACAATTACAGAGGAGTAGCCTTGACAAGTACAATTAGTAAAGTGTATACACACATCTTAAATCGAAGATAAAAAATGGGCAGAATTAGAAGAAATAAACATAGAGAAACAGGCGGGCTCTAGAACAGGTTATAGTACTGTCGACCATATATTTACCTTATACGCTTTAGTCCAAAAGCATCTTTTACGTAAGACTAAGCTATACGTAGCATTCGTAGACTTCAAAAAAGCATTTGATTCTATGAACAGATACATCCTGTGGAGTAGTCTAAGAAAGAGCGGGGTTCATGGGAAGTTTTACATGGCTGTTAAAAGCATCTACGATGTGTACTTATATATGTGTTCGTGACAATGGTATTTATTCAGTTTTTTCAGTGTCCAAGAGGGGTTAAACAAGGTTGTATGCTAAGCCCGCATCTGTTTTCCTTTTTCATCAATGAATTGGCAGTGGAGTTATCAAAGAAGAAGGGTAGACATGGAATACAAATGATACCTGGTGCAACAGAATTGTTAATGCTATTTGCTGATGATGTTGTTCTCTTGTATAACACACCCAAAATCAATTAAATGCCCTTAAGCAAGAAACAGACAGAATACAACTAACAGTAAATCTCGATAACACCAATATTATTGTTTTCCGCATTGGAGGTCGTCTTTCAACTTGTGAAAAATGGTGCTATGGTAATAACGAAATAAAAGTAACCAATACATATAACTATTTAGGAATGTTATTCACAACAAAATTGAGTTTGACGTCTGGGTGGGATGAAGCAAATAGAAAAGGGAAAAACGGTGTAATCCCAATTATAAAAATCACTCAAGAGACTGCGTTCGACTGACGCGCAGCTTTTCTGCAAACTTTTCGACACACAAATTGAACAAGCCTTGAACTATGCAGAGGAAATATGGGGACTCATGCCAAATAACCAAATGGAAAAAGTACATTTGCAATAAAGTGCTTTCTTGGTGTCCCATTAGACTCATCAAACACTATATTGTATGGCGAAACCGGCAGGTACCCATTGCGAATTAGATCAATTGTAAAATGCATAAAATATTGGCTCAAACTAACAAGACTGCCAACATCACGATTGTGTAGACAAACATTCGAGATGCTGCTGCTGCAAGAGGAGAAGGGCAAACAGAACTGGGTATTCCTCATCAAGAAAACATTAATGGAACATGGATTCGGTCTTGTTTTGATGTGCCAATGAGTAGGGCACGAGAGTAGTATAAGAGATGGGGGTTCTATATACAACTTTTTTGGGCGTATTAGCTTGTGTTAAGGCCCTCAAGCATAAAAAAAATTTAACCAAAACCTGTGTATATTGGAGTAATATGACCCTCAAGCATAAAAAAAATATATAGTTAAAACAAGTTATATGTGTATGGAGAGCCAAATCACAAGATAAAAAAAAATATGATGGTTGGATATGTGTATGGAGGGGAGCGAAACGGTCATGGGGGTTCTATATACAACCGACCCCAGCCCAAAACCGCGCAATACCGCCCTCAAGCATCATAAAAAATTCAGTAAAAAACAGCACATAAAGAGCGAAACGGTCGCCCCGTTCCCCGTGTGTGCTAGCGACCGCACGGCGTGTGTAGTCGGAGTGGTCCCGCGCACAGCCTGCCTCCGCGTATCTTCCCGCGCGCACAGCCTGCTTCCCGCGCGCGAAGATTGTGATCACCCTATTAGAGAAAAGATTATATTGTATATATAGAAAAAATAATGCCTTTTCCACATAACATTTGTGAGTACCCCCAAGTTAAAACAAATAGAGTATGCGGTCGAGCTTGCATGGGGCTCTATTGTAAAGATCATATTAAATGTCATAGAAAAGGAATGTCACTTCCAGTACTGTGTATAAAATGCAACCTTTATGTACGTACGAAGTATGTTATTTGTTGTAAATGTAAGCATAAAAAAGAGAAGCCTCCTCCCATGGAGAAAAAGATTGATCCTATACCTGATTGTGGAGAACATTCAAGCGACTCTGAGGATGATGATGATGACGATGATGAAATTGACCCTTTTGAAACTTATTCAAGAGGGTATATTCCACCCTTTGGTGGAGTAATCATTGGATTCAGAGATTGATCAACTTGTAAAAAAAATCCTATTAGAGAAAAAAATATAATAGTATATATAGAGAGAAAAATGGTGCAACGGTATTCTGAAAAGTATTACCGTGATCTCGCTTCAAGAAAAGAGATTCCTAATCATGAATCTATGAATAAAACTGAGTTGATTAAAGCACTGGGGTTTGATGCTTTGGAGGGGGAGACCAATGCTACACTTAAAGATATCGCACGAAAGCTCAAAATTCGTGGTTTTAGTAGAATGAAAAAAGATGAACTTATTAAAAATATACGTCAACTACAACATAAAGCTGAATCCACGGAGGAGTTTGGTAGTATTATTAAAAATTATAAACTTGCAGCTCTTCCAAATGAAATAGATCCGCTTTCGTTTATGATGAGTAAAGTGGATACTATTAACCAAAGAGCTATTCCACTGACCAAACAAAATATTGTTTTAACGGTGGAGTTTGGTCAAATTAAAAATGATGATACTACTGTAGCTGTATTTCGATCGGAATATCAAAGTATTATTGATGTTGTTGATGATCAAGATATTGAAAAACAAATAAAACAGATTTTATTAAAAATAGAAAATTTTACAAATGAAGGTTCAGGATGGTTCATTAAAAGAATCTTTAGTTTATGGGTGAATAGAGTTTCTATTACATCTCCAGGATCCTTTATTGAATCACCACAGTGGTTAAAAAATAAAAGAGCTGTGATTAATATTAAAAATAAAGATGATCAATTTATAAGACATTGTTTACGTGCACACAAGTTTCCAACAAAAACGAATTCTAATTTAACTTCTGCCTATCCCTCTGATGATGGGTTAAATTTTGAAAATATTGACTTTCCTACACCTATAAAACAAATTACAAAGATTGAGACTCAAAATAATATTGCTATTAATGTATACTATTTAAAAAATAAAACGATTGAACGTGCAAGAATATCAAAACAACCCACCAACATGGAGCGTATTAAACTTCTTATTATAGAAAATGAAAATGGTGGACAACATTATACTTATATTAAGAACTTTAACAGACTACTTAGTAATACAAACAAACACAAAGCAGCCATGTACTTTTGTGAGTATTGCTTGACAGGTACAACATCATCAGAACTTTTAGAAGAACATATTAAGCGATGCGCGCAGATCAACCACAAGAACTATTCTCGCGTTGAGATGCCATCAGAGAAGACAAAAATGATCAAATTTACCAATTTTCAAAATCAAATGCAAGTTAGTGATGTGATATATGCTGATTTTGAGGCGATTTGTAAAGAAATAAAAGACGATTCCGATTCGAATAATACCATCAAAGAAAGCGAACACATCATCTTGTCATACGGGTTTGTGCATGTTAGGTCTGATGGAAGGGCGTACAAACCGCAACTATTTCGTGGTGAGAATGCGGTCAGTCATTTTCTCGAAAAACTTCGAATAATATTTTATCATATTGTCAAGGAATTGAAAAAACCAGTTCCAATAAAGGTGACCAAAAAAGATAACGAATCGTTTGAAAACGAATGAGTTTGGTGGATATGTAGAGAGGAACTACTCGCAAATGATAAAGTAAGAGATCATGGCCATATCACAGGGAACTATAGAGGTGCCGCGCATGCATCGTGTAATCTTAAATTGAGAATAAAACCCGACGAATTTGTGTTGCCGATATTATTTCACAACCTCAAAGGTTACGACTCTCACGCGATCATTTCGGAGCTCGCGAACAAAGATGGTGGTAGAATTACGTGTATCGCGAATAATAAAGAGAAGTACATCACATTCAGTTGGGGAAGGTTGAAGTTTTTAGATAGTTTCGCATTCTTGAGTTCGAGTCTCGACCAGCTTGCGAAGAACCTTCCGGATGATAAGAAGTTTTTAACGTGTGAACATTTCACAGATGAGGAGGAGTTCAAGCTCGTTACGAGAAAAGGAGTCTTTCCGTACGAATATATTACCGATTGGAGTAAATACGAAGATACAAAACTACCAAAGAAAAGTCATTTCTTTAGTAAACTTAACAACACGGATATATCAGAAAGTGACCACAAGCATGCCAAGAATGTGTGGAAGAAGTTTAAATGTAAGAATCTAGGTGATTATAACGATCTGTACTTAGTCACTGATGTGCTGTTACTTGCCGATGTGTTCCAGAATTTTAGAAGTACGTGTTTGCGAACTCATAATCTCGATCCTGTTCATTATTACACGCTTCCCGGAATGTCTTGGGATGCTTTACTCAAGAGTACGGGAATAGAACTCGAACTGTTGGCGGATATCGAACAATATAACATGATAGAGGCGGGAATACGCGGTGGAATCAGTATGACTGTAAGAAGATACGCGGAGGCTAATAACAAGTATATGAAAGATTACAGGCCTGAAAAAACGGATTCGTATATCATGTATCTCGACGCGAACAACTTGTATGGTTGGGCGATGTTACAAGCTTTACCCACGGGTGGATTTATCTGGGATAACGATGCCAATCTCGAAAAGATTCTAAATCACCCCGACGATGATGAGACGGGATATATTGTGGAGTGTGACATCGAGTACCCTGAGGAATTACACGACGAACATAACGATTATCCCCTAGCTCCTGAGAAAATAGAAATAAAACTCGAAAACCTCTCACCCTATCAACGACGCCTTCGTGAAAAACTCGAGATGCGCGGAAAGAAAACGAGAAAATTAGTTCCGAATCTATGGAATAAGGTTGGTTATGTCGTTCACTATAGAAATCTCAAACTATACACGCAACTTGGCATGAAAGTAACTAAAATCACAAAAGTGTTAAAGTTTAATCAAAGTCCCTGGATGGCGCCCTATATAATGATGAACACCAAACTGAGACAAGCCGCTACTAACGATGCCGATAAAGATCTGTATAAATTAATGAACAACTCGGTATTTGGTAAAACTATGGAAAATATCAGAATGAGAACGAATATCAAATTATTCAAGTTAGATGAAGAGGACAAGGCACGCAAACTAATAAACAAAACGGCTTATGTCGATCATATGATCATCAACGAGAAACTTCTAGCGATTCACTACAAAAAAAATAAGCTTGTGCTCAATAAACCTATCTATATTGGGATGGCCATTCTCGACCTATCAAAGTATCTCATGTATGATTTGTATTACAACCACTACAAGAAAAAATATGGATGCAGGTTGTTATATACTGATACCGATTCATTCATTCTCCACGTAGAATGCGAGGATTTTATCGCTTGTATGGATGATAATGTACATGACCGCAGTAATTTTCCAAAAGATCATCCATTGTATGATAATTCGATAGAGAAAGTGCCAGGATACATGAAAAGTGAGCTCGGATGTAAACCGATCCGACAATTCTG
>JAAQRG010282056.1:10000-13545 GCA_011634625.1 Babylonia areolata | reverse complement strand
TAATGTTTCTTAATTCTTTCTGTTTTTACATTAAGAATACTAGTTATTACCTGCAGTGTGTGGATGTATGTTTGAAACGGTGTATGTGATATTTTTTACAATTGTGTCTTCGTAATATTTGTAAAAGCTGTTGTTGACTTTTACAGTTATGGTCCCCATGTTGTTTACTTGTCTATGTTGTGATAATGCACCTGACCAAATTTCTCCAGTTGGAGATAATAAAGTTATTCTTATCTTATCTTCCCACGCCTTTCCTGTATGAAACCCACGAGCAAATATAGGGGGGCGCAAACAAACAAAACCCCCCTAAGTATGTATGTATCTTCCAGGAGCATGTTCAATTCATGCACGTGACTAACTGTTAACAGACTTCAAGAAGAAAATGGTCGTTTTATTAACAAGGTCAGAATACACTCTTTAGCATCTACCCAGCATTAGTCTCAATCACAAAACTTTGTGCTCGTGCAGAATGGGGTTTTACCGTTTGAATATCCACATCGGAACGCGTAGAATGGTGTGTACCATTTGAATATCCACAACAGCTCGTGCAGAATAGAGCTGTTTTTTGTGTTTGTTTTTTTAACCGTTTGAATATCCACAACGGCACGCGCAAAAATTGAGTTTTACCGTTTGAATATGCACAACGGCACGTGCAGAATGAGGTTTGTCGTTTGAATATCCACAACGGCACGTGCAGAATGGAGTTTTACCGTTTGAATATCCACAACGGCACGTGCAGAATGGAGTTTTACCGTTTGAATATCCACAACGGCACGTGCAGAATGGAGTTTTACCGTTTGAATATCCACAACGGCACGTGCAGAATGGAGTTTTACCGTTTGAATATCCACAACGGCACGTGCAGAATGGAGTTTTACCGTTTGAATATCCACAACGGCACGTGCAGAATGGAATTTTACCGTTTGAATATCCACAACGGCACGTGCAGAATGGAGTTTTACCGTTTGAATATCCACAACGGCACGTGCAGAATGGAGTTTTACCGTTTGAATATCCACAACGGCACGTGCAGAATGGAGTTTTACCGTTTGAATATCCACAACGGCACGTGCAGAATGGAGTTTTACCGTTTGAATATCCACAACGGCACGTGCAGAATGAGGTTTGTCGTTTGAATATCCACATCGTGTTCCCTGCAAGCTTACCTCTCGAGTTTCTTCACCCTCTTCCATCTCCATACAAATCGAAAGATCAGACTGATGGGGCCAAGAGGAAATGCAGAGTATTTGCACAATACAAAGACGATGGGGAAAAAATTAAAATAAAGGCTGCCATAGTAAAGAAAGGATGTGACATGCCTCACACAAATGAAATAAACACAGCCTGTCCAAACTAAGACGTTCCTGTATCACCATCAGTTTTGCAGATGAGGTTGAAGAGAGACCGCAGAAATGCATGCATGTCAGCTCAAACGTATTTGATTCTGAGCCAAGAAATTACGTTAAGTGTATCATCTAGAATAAGAGAATATTTACAATGCCTTGATTAAAATCCAATGATGTGATGGGGAAACAAGCCACGACCCAAGCTTCTGTTTATATTCTTTAGTTTAAAGCTAAACGTTACAAGCAGAGCATACGTGTGTCTTTGCAAAAAATCTATTATCTCCGCCATTCATTTCATCATGATGACTGTTATTAAGTGACAACACCAAACAGTGGAAGGGGCAAAAATAACAAAAGAAAAAGAAGAGGAAGAAAGGAAATCAGTGTGTGTCTAGAGCAAGCTCAGCACAAACTGAGGACGAAATGGACTTGAGGAGAGAGAACTAGTGGATGGAGAAAAGATAGGGACAGGGCTGAAAAGAAAAAAAGAATTCGCACGACACTTCCCCATTCCAAATCCATCGGCTTTACACGTAAAAACCCCTTCCCAAGAGTACACGCGTTCTGTATTTTCTCTTCCCCCAACAAGAGGATGTACAAACAGAACGACTATTGAAACGCATAACACACATATTTACTTGACCAGCACACAGTGATTCCTGCCTGAAGCGAAAGCGAACAGTTGGGTTCAATGTCTGCAAGGCAGAAACGCGATAAAGAAGAGGAGTGAAGTCGTCAGACCATATCAATGATAAATGGGGAGACGGGAAGAAATTGCCTGTCTTAGATTCGGAAACATATTTTTCTCCCACTAGCCATCATAAAAACTGTATCAGTTTATGATGAGAGTGTGGATCAAGGAACAGCGATAAAACCTCAAGAAACGGACTTTCCTCTGGTAGGATTCTGTAACACCACCTTCATCAGAATCATCGTTGTTATCATCACCATCATCATCGCAATCAAGGTTAACATCATCAGCGCCAACCGACACATGGAAGGATTCTCTATCATCACCTCAATCAGCATCATCGTTATCATAACAATCATCATCGCAATCAACGTTTTTACTATCATCATCACCACCAACATTACGAACGCCTGTCATCTTGATGCCTTGTCAAAGCCGCTATCCATGATTTTGTTAAAATGCTTTAGAACTAAATGTAACAAACGACGCAAACCTGTTCGTGAAAATCCAATGTCTTCGCTATTCATGTCATTTTGATAATTGTTGTCAACTGACAAAAACAAGGTTACACTAAACTGACACAAGGAAAAGAAAAGAGGGGCGGGGGGGGGGGACGAAGAAGGAAAGAAATGAGTGCCAGCCCCTCTGGGGCAAACCCAGCACAAACTTCAGACACATGACGTGAGGAAAGAAAGGAGTGCCAGCCCCTCTTGGGCAAACCCAGCACAAACTTCAGACGCATGACGTGAGGAAAGAAAGGAGTGCCAGCCCCTCTGGGGCAAACCCAGCACAAACTTCAGACAAATGACGTGAGGAAAGAACGGAGTGCCAGCCCCTCTTGGACAAACCCAGCACAAACTTCAGACACATGACGTGAGGAAAGAAAGGAGTGCCAGCCCCTCTGGGGCAAACCCAGCACAGACTTCAGACACATGACGTGAGGAAAGAACGCGACAGGAAGGAGTGGGGAGTGATGGGGCAGACGGTGGTCTTCAAAACGCCAAAAGGCAAAACAGAAAATTTGTGCACGACACTTCCTCATTCCAAATCCATCGACTTTACACGTGGAAACCCCCTTCCAAGAATACATCCGTTCCATACCATTCTCCCTTCCCCTCACAAGAAGACGTACAAACAGAACGAGTATTGAAGCCAAGTTCACACACATCTTTACTCACAGCACACAAAGTTCCTGAAGCAAACGTGGATAGTTGGGTACAAGGGGTGCAGGGTAGAAGGGCGATACGGAAGAGGGGACGAAGTGGTCAGATCATATCAATGAGAGAACGGGTGAGGAGAAATTTCTTAAATCGGTGGCACTTCTTTTTCCTCCTGCAGGTCATCACGAACCCTTTTGAAATGACAGCGTGGACAAAGGAAAGACAGTAAAAATCCGAAGGAAACAGAACTAATCGTGGGTGTCTTGGTCCCTCCAAAATTCTGCGCTTCAGGATTCTGTGTCATCACCTTCATCACCATCGTCGCTGTTATCGTCATCACTTTCAAGG
>JAAQRG010282056.1:0-5000 GCA_011634625.1 Babylonia areolata | reverse complement strand
CTCTCAAAACTTTCTATGCTTGCTTTCCTTGCTTGCTTCTTTTCCCATCCAACCAGCTCGTGGGAAAAAAACACACAAAAAACCACACTCACACACACACACACACAGGAACAGAAGATAATTATTTGAAGAATATCCTTACCAAGAATTCGATCCTTGCCCAATGTCGTCCAAAAGGCTCTCCAATGGCCATTATTTATGTCTATAGCGAAATCCGGATTTCAGGGAATTCTGATATTCTTCACAACTCATACGACACGCACACACACTTGAGCCTTTGTGATGGAGTGTAAACGTGTTGTTGTTGTAGGTTTGTTTTTTGTTTGGTTGGTTGGGTTGGGTTTTTTGGGGTTTTTTTTTTGTTTGTTTGTTTGTTTTGTTTTGTTTTTGTTTTTTTGTTGTTGTTGTTTTGTTGTTGTTGTTTGTTTTTTGGGTGGGGGCGTTGTTATTTTTTGTGTGCGTGTGTTGTTGTTTTTTTGTTGTTGTTGTTGTTTTTTGTTTTTTTTCGTTTTAAATGGTTTCGTCCTAAGCTCTCAAATAATTGTTACATGCTGTATTATTTTAGCGCCTAAAATGTTTGTATTTTATAAGTACGACGTCAGATAGATACAGACAGATATGATAGGATCCTTTTTCATCATTATCATCCTAATTATCGTTTTCATCATCATCATCATCAACGTCATCATCATCACCATCATCGTCATTCGTGACAGTGTTGCAAAGTCAAAGAAATCTAAAAACGTGGGGAGGAAAACTGAATAACTATTCATGCGGAATGGGTCTTCCACACACAAATTGGGCTTGACTGTCAGTCCCACCACATAATTTCAAAGGTATTGCAATGTCAGTTTTCGAACAAAATTAACAATTACATCCACAACACTGATTTTCTAAAGGAGTGGCCTCTTTCATGTCCCGTTTGACATACAATCAAGGAACTCTCAATATTTGAGAAATACCCCTCCACCCCCCACCCTTATGTGTATGTGTGTGTGTGTGTGTGTTCCTGGGAAATACTCTGATCCCCCATTTATCCTCCCCTCTCTCTCTATCCCTCTCTTTCTGAGAAATACCTCTATCCCCCCCACCTCCCACCACCCCCCATCACCACCCGCTCTCTCTCTCTCTCTCTCTCTCTCTCTTTCGTTTCAAAAGGGTACTTCCATATACATCAAAAGATGTCGCTGTTTACGTACGTGTTTGGGGTGAAAACATACCAGTTTTGACAGCCTCTCATGACAGGGGAGTCCTTTCTTGGCTGCCTTCAATGACATCCGCTGAACCTTCTGGCAGGACGCGTCAATGAGCCCTGTTCCCTTCCCTACTCCACATTCCCCTAGCCACCTCATTCCTAAGACTCAAGAAAATACATCAAATGAATGAATGAATGAATGAAAATAGATAGATAAATAAATAATAAAAACACTGATAAAATAAACAGACAAATAAATAAAGGAATGAAGGCAGGAAGAGAGGAAGGAAGGAAGAAAAAATATAAAACAAACTAAATATAATTTGGTAAGGAAAGGGAGTTGGATGGAAAAACAGATCTAAGTCGTTTCGAGAAAAACGGATTCAATTCCGAATGACACTGATGAAAAACGAAGGCAAACTTGTGAAATGACAAAGTAAAACTTAAAACATAAAAAACACAACAGAATCTAATAGAATATTTTTGTCTAAAGAAGAACAAAATCAAGACCAGCAACACGTGCAAATAGGCAAAAACAAATTTTAAAAATAACACTAAATAAATAAATGAATGAACCTAAAAGTAATCAAAACAAACAACGCAATAAAAAAAAAAATCTGAGAGAGAGAGAGAGAGAGGGTATAGGATGGAAAGAACTATTAGAATGCGGTCAACACCAGTCCCACGTTTAATACGTAAGTGATATCTATTATCTTTACTGTTTAATATTCTTTGATTATTTAGTTAATACGGTTCATTAATACATCACGCTTTTTGTCAGAAAAACCTGAAAAAGGTTTACTTGTTTTCCATCGATATTAAATCAGAACCTATTCTGCTTTTGTTCAATGAATATAACACCGCCCTGTTATCCGTGTTTGCACCAAGATGAAAAAAAAACACGATTATAACACAGTGCCCTCTGCGGCAAGGACGACTGCAAATAAAACTGAATCTGGTTTATTTTGTTTGGTTTGGGTTTTATTCTGTATTGTTTATAACAGCTACATAGTGCTGCTTCCACGCAGTACTGAACAGATCGAAAAGGGAGGTTTCTTCCCTCTAATATTTAGAGTATTATCATTATTACTTCTTTTTTTTTTTCATTGTAATAGTAATAGTAATAGTAGTAGTATGCATCAAACGTCTGATCCAAAATGGTCGCTATATGACGGTGGTCCTAGTTTCACGTATGACAGTAATGACCGATTAGCAGAGAAGACAGCTGCCGCCCCGACTCCCTGGGCAACAATACTATGATGATGGTGCAGAGTGTCTTGCCCAGCTCATATACCCCACTCCCTGGGCAACAATACTATGATGATGGTGCAGAGTGTCTTGCCCAGCTCATATACCCCACTCCCTGGGCAACAATACTATGATTATGGTGCAGAGTGTCTTGCCCAGGTCATATACCCCACTCCCTGGGCAACAATACTATGATTATGGTGCAGAGTGTCTTGCCCAGGTCATAGACCCCACTCCCTGGGCAACAATACTATGATTATGGTGCAGAGTGTCTTGCCCAGGTCATATACCCCACTCCCTGGGCAACAATACTATGATGATGGTGCAGAGTGTCTTGCCCAGGTCATAGACCCCACTCCCTGGGCAACAATACTATGATTATGGTGCAGAGTGTCTTGCCCAGGTCATGAACCGCTTTCTGGGCAACAAATACTATGATTATGGTGCAGAGTGTCTTGCCCAGGTCATAGACCCCACTCCCTGGGCAACAATACTATGATTATGGTGCAGAGTGTCTTGCCCAGGTCATATACCCCACTCCCTGGGCAACAATACTATGATGATGGTGCAGAGTGTCTTGCCCAGGTCATATACCCCACTCCCTGGGCAACAATACTATGATTATGGTGCAGAGTGTCTTGCCCAGGTCATAGACCCCACTCCCTGGGCAACAATATTATGATTATGGTGCAGAGTGTCTTGCCCAGCTCATATACCCCACTCCCTCGGCCAAGAGGGCTTTTGGACAGTCGATGATTGGACGGTCCCCTAACTAGCCCCCAAGGCGGCAGCACTAAGAGTCAGTGTTGTCTTGTCTCCTTTAAGAGTCACAGTCCTTCACAACAGAGAAAGCTGTAAACGAATTCCCATTTGTCATACAGCTCTCACTTTGCTGCAGGCCCAACTGTAAGCTTACACTATATCGTACACAGCCTGAGTACAGAAGACGACAGAGGCACTTGCAGAAGATAATTCGTCACGTGAAAACACCAGCAAGGGGTGGCTTTCTGTAATCTCTCTATGTGTCATGTCGGTAGTGAATCCCAAGCTTTTATCAAATCATAAAGCAAAGATAAAACCAATACCATCTGCATGAACTGTCCTCAGTTCAACAGGAGTATCCTCGCCAGTTCCTGACGTCAGAGTCACTACAACCTCCTGAATCTGCTTTCATGTCATTTCTGGAACTCTATCCCAGTGGTTGCTTTCACGTCTTTTCTGGAACTCTATCTCAGTGGTTGTCTTTTCTGGAACTCTCAGTGGTTGCTTTCATGTCATTTCTGGAACTCTATCTCAGTGGTTGCTTTCATGTCATTTCTAGAACTGCACCTCAATGGTTGCTTTCATGTAATTTCTGGAACTCTATCTCAATGGTTGCTTTCATGTCATTTCTGGAACACTATCTCAGTGGTTGCTTTCATGTAATTTCTGGAACTCTATCTCAATGGTTGCTTTCATGTCATTTCTGGAACACTATCTCAGTGGTTGCTTTCATGTGATTTCTGGAACTCTATCTCAGTGGATGCTTTCATGTCATTTCTGGAACTCTATCTCAGTGGATGCTTTCATGTCATTTCTGGAACTCTATCTCAGTGGCTGCTTTCATGTCATTTCTGGAACTCTATCTCAATGGTTGCTTTCATGTTATTTCTGGAACTCCAATTCAGTAATTGCTTAAACTCTACCATACTGGCTGCTTTCATGGCTTTTCTGGACTGCACCACCAGATGATTTTTTTTTTTAATGCGAAAGAAAAAACATTTCTTTTCAAGCAGTTTTTACATAACCTTGACACCCCATTCCACACTAAATTCTTTGAACCTGTATATATTTCTTCCATGTGTGTGTGTGTCTGTGTGTGTGTGTGTGTGTGTGTGTGTGTTTGTGTGTGTGTGTGTGTGTGTGTTATTGTGTGTGTGTGTGTGTGTGTGTGTGTGTGTGTGTGTGTGTGTGCATGTTTAATCGTTTATTTGTGTGTTGCATTTGTTTTGAGACTTGATGCTAACTCACTGCCTCCGTGGAGAATGTAGTGCTGCACCAACACGACAGAAGTGGGAAGATATACTCCGCTCTGCGATAACTGCTCTGTTGGGAAACGAAGATAATTTGAGCAGAGAGCCCTAAAGGGTGTTGAATGGGAGTGGGAAGAGGGCTCGGATGGAAAGGAACTGCCAAAACCCGAAAGCGTTAAGAGATTTGCTCGTGCCGAAAATCCGGACAAGTGTCAAGTCCGTCACTTTTGAACGCACTTCAAACAAACAACAAGAAAAAAGCGTTCCTCCTTCAAGCTTGTCACTCACTGTCGCCAGGATTCCCCCCCTTCTCCCCCTACTTTCCTAGCGCCACACAAATCCTCAGCGTCCGTCTTGACGCTCCTCAAGGATCTTCTTCGTACCTCTTTTAGCAAATCTGGCACATCCCTTCATCTGTCACCCCCCGCTTCCAACAGCATTAGCAGCAACAAAAGCCCGGAGAAAACAGCTACAACAAAGACAGCCTTGAGCACTTGGGAAGGGACGCCACCCAAAGCCCGCGACTTGCTTCCTGTCAACCTATT
>JAAQRG010282055.1:10000-12500 GCA_011634625.1 Babylonia areolata | reverse complement strand
CTTTGAAAGAAAAGAAAAAAAATATATATATGCACTCACACAAATCCGTTGCGACTGGCCCCTTCCGCGAATCGATCTTGATGTTGTAACAATGTATCTGTACTCGTTTGTCACAACTCCAGCAACGTCCTACGAAACAAGCTAATTAAAGGCACCATTGACATATTGATTTTGAAAAAAAGGGAATAAATGATTAAATAAACTTCAAGCATTCTCACATACATAACTGACTTCAGGATGTTAAAGTGCGATTATACCCACATACATTATGTTCCAAATGTAAGGACAGGTTACTCACCATTTCAAAGTTTTATGAATTTATCCTTTCATCCAAGCGCGAAATATATGAACAATACATCAGAGACATCATGAATGTGATCGTTATTATGCAGTATCAGTCTTATTTCAAATTCTCAGTATAGGAAAGGTATGCAAGAGCTTACCAAGTGTGTAGTTTTCCTGCTCATACTAGTTTTACTTCATCTTCACTGCAATGGTGTGTTTCAGGGCTACCACCATGCGGACATTCATTCTTAGGGACAAGCATAAGAAACGACTGTATTTGATACTGGTTGCAGCTGCTGTTGTGGTTTTGTGGTTCTATTTCAAAAGCACGCCTGAAGAATATGGTAGGAACTCCCCCCTCTCTCTCTCACTCTCTCTTTAGTCTTTCTCTCCTCTCCCACCCCCCATCCCATCTCTGTGTTTGTGTGTATATTATTGTACACACTAGCAAAATGTATGTGTATGCATGTATTTGTATATGATTGGATACATTATCTTTCCACTCACATATTTTGTTTGTATTTGATTGTATTCATGCATGTATCTTTTCACTCATGTATTGTGCGTGTATTGTTTATTATGATTTGCATATACATGTCTATACACGTATGTGATCATATCCTCAACCTGCCTGATTTTCTGGTTTTTATTTATTTATTTATTTTTTATATGACTTTGAATTAGTTTTTCTCTTTTACCTGAGGGCTCGATGTAAACAAGCATATGATATGTTTATTCCACTTCCACGATTCAGCAAGTTCTTTATTGTATATATATATATATATATATATATATATATATAGCTTCCCCCTCCCCACCCCACACACTTCTCTCTCTCAATTTCTCTCTCTCTCTGTCTCTCTCTCTCTCTGAGTTTCAACATGAAAAGTTAAAAGTGACAAGCCCCTCAGCTTTGATAGCAGTACTGATTGGACTTTGAACTTTTTCTCTGATTGAAACATGGCTTTGGTCACATGGGTGTGGTCAGAAAAATGCCTGCAGGCAAGAAAAAAAACAAACAAATAAAAAGACCAACATTGCTATAGTGCTAGTTCTACTTCAGAGGTGAAATAACTGGGGGGTTTATTTTCCTAGGCAGGAAACACTTCCTTCCTCAGGAATAACCTCCTCCCCAAGAAGAAAAGACTGCCACTGTATGCGCAGTGTGTGTGTATGTGTGTGGCTCTGTGTGTATGTGTACTGAGTTGATGTTTAGAATGGTAAAATTTATGGTAAAAACTGAAAAATTAAACTTCAAAGTAGCAAGAAGAAAACAGTCTTAAATAACAGCAAATCGTTTGCACATTTCTTCTGTAATTGCTGCTGTGTGCACATGTGTATGTCAAATGATTGGTTTTAAAACAGGCCCAGAACTTCCTTTTTGAGAAAGTGTCAGGGTTATTTCTTTTTTTCTTTTTTTCTTTTTTTTAATTTTTTTTATACCTGTGTGCTAGCTGTACCAGTAGCATAAGCAGCATTGACTTGAATATTGTTGACCTTGTAAGTGTAGAGTTCTCATTTTTATTGTTCAAAATAAGAAGGCTCTGTTAAAATCATGTCAGGTTTTACTCACCTCCACTTGTAACTAACACTTGTGTTAGTTATTACTACTACCTTTTTTTATATTATAATTATTATTTATTTATTTATGTAAGCTTATCTATTATTTATTCACCTTTATTATTATTTTAAAAAAATTTTTATATTTGTATATTTTTTATTATTTTTTTCTCAAGGCCTGACTAAGCGCGTTGGGTTATGCTGCTGGTCAGGCATCTGCTTGGCAGATGTGGTGTAGCGTATATAGATTTGTCCGAATGCAGTGACGCCTCCTTGAGCTACTGAAACTGAAACTGAAACTTGTGTCATGTCCAAAAGATGTAGGCACAGCTTTTAGGGATCAGTCTATTCAATTTCAGTCTTTCTAACTCAGCATGTCCAAAAGATTCAGGCACAGCTTCTAGGGATCAGTCTATTCAGTTTCAGTCTTTCTAACTCAGGGGGATGCTTGTGGAAGGAAATATTTTCCAGTCTTAAAGATGACACATTTTAAAAGCATTGCTGTCTTTGAAAACAAATTATACACATGTGTAATCTGTGAATGTGCGATATATTTATATGTCTATATCTGTCTACCTACCTATCTATCTATCTATAGATCTTTCTCCTATATCTGTCTATAGATCTATCTATCTATCTCTGTATTTCTATCTAT
>JAAQRG010282053.1:0-13597 GCA_011634625.1 Babylonia areolata | reverse complement strand
ACCTTTTTTTGTTGGCCCTGTCAGTCGATTCGTCAACCAGCACGGTCACAGTTTCTGCACTATCAAGTTCTTTTTTGATGTCCTCCTCCACCACGTCCTACATTGCCTCAAGAAATTCCTGTGCAGATCTCCTGGACTCGTACTGGGTGCTCCTAGAAATGAGAAGTTCGTTTGCGTGGGGTACCTGGAGATCTTGCATTGTGCCCATCAGTGACGAAAATTTACTGAGAGGCAGTGACTCTGTGACCAGCCAGTGCATTGCTTTGACAGCAACGACCGCTCCTTTCTCCTGTTTGGTCAGCTGCTTGGTGTGTACCACCTCCCTCTCTTTCTGTAGCGCTGGCACCTGAATAGCGGTCCGGTGGTCCTTTGTTTCAGCGTGCTCTGTCAGTGCACTTTTTCGGAAATTAGTGCAGCCTTCCTGTGTAAATGAATTTTTAAATTTGGCCTCCCCACACTTTACGCAAAACATCGCTGAATTTGTATAACGAAGCCAAGGAAACAGTGTTAACCACGACTTGACAAATGTCCTTTGTTTCTTGCCGTCGGTTTCTTCGCTGCTGGCACTAATATTAGTCACTTCATTTTCGGAGCTGGAGACACTTGCTGCTCCATCCACAGCACGAGATGTGCCGGCACTCGCCGCACTGTCACGATGTACAGGTGTCAAAAAAGTTGTCAGTCTTCTGACCGACGTCACTTTTCAGTTTCTTTTTGGGTGGGATGGCTGATAGGCCGTCGCTGATCGCGTCTGATAGATGTTGCACGCTGGACTACACAGACATTATCTCGTCTGCTGAGATTCCCACGTCAGGGCATCGCTAAGTAAAATTAACGCTAAAAATAGCTCTCTCTCTCTCTCTCTCTCTGATTTGCCAAGCCTCAGGGATGACACGCACACGCAGAGTTGTTGCAGCGAGATAAAAATAGATCGCCTCGCCAAGTAGATGATTGTTGTAACAGCACACGGGATGTGTCATTCACTGGGCTTACAGACTGAGTTCTGTGCAGCGGCCAGACTCGAAGTATGAGTATGCGGGTCGATTTACGGCCGGTGCCATGTCTGCTAGTTGTCGGAAAGTGATCGGACAGTGACCGCGTTTTCGGCAAAGTAATGGGACATTTGTCCTCTTCACTGCCAGTTATGTCGGACTTTTTGCAAGTGCAATCGGTCTATGTCCGATGTCCGATGAGGATGTAATACACTGGCTGACCTGATTCTCTTTACCCTACATTTATCAGCACAGCTGTGGTCCACAGACCTCTCTCACTATACAGCTGCAGGCCTGGGTCTTCTTTGCCCACACCAACATCCTTATGTGACACAGTACACCCTATCTCTGAGCCCCATCACCCCTGGCGAGTGGTGTCACCAACTCACTCACTCAAACTCACACGCCCTTGCACGCTGCGCTGGTTGAGCCAAATTGCCGTCAAAAGAGGGCGCTAGTCAGGGATGCAAAGGGGAGGTAACCTACTTTGGGAGGTTATTGGCCATAACTACTTCAGTTTTCTCCGCATAGGTGGGTAGTAGTTTGCACAGGACAGGAATCAGACCCCTGCCAGAGTCTGCACTAGTGGGTCACGGTAAGTTTGTTATATAAAGGTAATTTTAGATAGAAAATTTCCTTTGAGGATTCTTGGACAAGTGATGAAGAATTCCTCTGTTGGGACTGATGTTGTTAACAGGATGTGGGAGGGAACTGCTGACTTCATTCAGTCATGTTCTTTATTTTTTCATTGGATTATTGACCCCAAGCTTATTCACAGCTAAGACATACTGTCATTGGTTTCGGCTTGCTTTATTTTTTCATTGGATTATTGACAGCCAAGTGGAGTGATGGCCTAGAGGTAATGCATCCGCCTAGGAAGCGAGAAAATCTGAGCGCGCTGGTTCGAATCATGGCTCAGCCGCCAATATTTTCACCCTCTCCACTAGACCTTGAGTTGTGGTCTGGACGCTAGTCATTCGGATGAGACGATAAACCAAGGTCCCGTGTGCAGCATGCACTTAGCGCACATGAAAGAACCCACGGCAACAAAAGGGTTGTTCCTGACAAAATTCTGTAGAAAAATCCACTTTGATAGGAAAAACAAATAAAACTGCACGCAGGAAAAAATACATAAAAAAGGGTGGCGCTGTAGTATAGCAACATGCTCTCCCTGGGGAGAGCAACCCGAATTTCACACAGAGAAATCTGTTGTGATAAAAAGAAATACAAATACAAACAAATACAAATACAGCCTTCTTTACTTTTCATTAGATTCTTGACAGCCAAGACATACTGTCACTGGTTTCAGCTTGCTTTATTTTTCATTGGATTATTGACAGCCAAGATATACTGACACTGGTTTCAGCCCTCTTTGTTTTTCATTGGATTATTGACAGCCAAGACATACTGTCACTGGTTTCAGCCCTCTTTATTTTTCATTGGATTATTGACAGCCAAGACATACTGTCACTGGTTTCAGCCATCCAGTTACCGGAGGAGGTCCCGCCCATTACAGAGAAGTATTCAGTCTCCTTCCATGGAAGTAAGTTGTTGTGGGTGTATGTCCTCCTTTCTCCTCTTTTTCTGGACTTCCTGTCTTGTACTGGTTGTTGTTCACTTTGTGCCTGTCTTTATGGTTTCCTCTCTTTCTCCTTTATTGAAATAAATTGAGTGTGTGTGTATAATTTGCTTCATCTAATTCCATCCTGTCTCTCTTATGAACTTTGTACATGTTTGTCTGTGTGTGTGTGTGTGTGTGATCCGTTTAATTTCACCCTCTGTGTCTCTGTTATTAACTGTCACAGTGTGCATTTATCTACTAGCTCAATGTGTGTGCATGCATATTATGTGCATATGTTCCATCCAGTTACACTGTCTCAGTGTTTGTTATTATTGTACTCCATGTGTGTATATGTGACAGAATTACATTGTCCCTGTTGTTATCTTACTGTGTGTATGTGTGACCGCATTACATTGTGTCTGTTATCTTGCTGTGTGTATGTGTGACCACATTATGTTGTGTCTTGTTATATTACTGTGTGTATGTGTGACCGCATTACATTGTGTCTGTTATCTTGCTGTGTGTATGTGTGACCACATTACATTGTGTCTGTTATCTTGCTGTGTGTATGTGTGACCGCATTACCTTGTGTCTGTTATCTTGCTGTGTGTATGTGTGACCGCATTACCTTGTGTCTGTTATCTTGCTGTGTGTATGTGTGACCGCATTACCTTGTGTCTGTTGTTTCTGTGTGTGTGTGTGACCGCATTACCTTGTGTCTGTTGTTATCTTACTGTGTGTATGTGTGACCACATTACATTGTGTCTGTTGTTATCTTACTGTGTGTATATCTATATGTGACCACATTACATTGTGTCAGTTGTTATCTTACTGTGTGTATATCTATATGTGACCACATTACATTGTGTCTGTTGTTATCTTACTGTGTGTGTATGTGTGACCGCATTACATTGTTGTTATCCTACTGTGTGTATGTGTGACCACATTTCATTGTGTCTGTTATCTTACTGTGTGTATGTGTGACCACATTACATTGTGTCTGTTGTTATCTTACTGTGTGTATGTGTGACCGCATTTCATTGTGTCTGTTATCTTCCTGTGTGTGTGTGACCACATTTCATTGTGTCTGTTGTTATCTTACTGTGTATATGTGTGACCACATTTCATTGTGTCTGTTGTTATCTTACTGTGTGTATGTGTGACCGCATTACATTGTGTCTGTTGTTATCTTACTGTGTGTATGTGTGACCGCATTACATTGTGTCTGTCTGTTGTTATCTTACTGTGTGTATGTGTGACCGCATTACATTGTCTGTTGTTATCTTACTGTGTGTGTGTGTGACCGCATTACATTGTGTCTGTTATCTTCCTCTGTGTGTGTGTGACCACATTACATTGTGTCTGTTGTTATCGTACTGTGTATATATCTATATGTGACTGCATTACACTGTTGTTATCTTACTGTATACAGTGTGAATATGTGACTGCATTACACTGTTGTTATCTTACTGTATACAGTGTGAATATGTGACTGCATTACACTGTTGTTATCTTACTGTATACAGTGTGAATATGTGACTGCATTACACTGTTGTTATCTTACTGTATACAGTGTGAATATGTGACTGCATTACACTGTTGTTATCTTACTGTATACAGTGTGAATATGTGACTGCATTACACTGTTGTTATCTTACTGTATGTGTGTATACATATGTGACTTGCAATACAGTCTCTGTTTTTATCTTACTGTATACAGTGTGAATGTTTGACTGCAATACATTGTTGCTATTTTTGTACTGTATACAGTGTGAATGTGTGACTGCATTACAGTTATTATCTTACTGTATACAGTGTGAATGTGTGACTCCATTACAGTTATTATCTTACTGTATACAGTGTGAATGTGTGACTCCATTACAGTTATTATCTTACTGTATACAGTGTGAATGTGTGACTCCATTACAGTTATTATCTTACTGTATACAGTGTGAATGTGTGACTCCATTACTGTCTCTGTTATTATCTTACTGTATACAGTGTGAATATGTTACTGCATAACACTGCTGTTATCTTACTGTATACAGTGTGAATGTGTGACTGCATTACACTGTTATCTTACTGTATACAGTGTGAATGTGTGACCTTCCATCATCAGACACGGTCAGGGGCTGCCACCAGCGCCTCGAAGAGTCGACAGTTAATTGCCTCACCTTGTGTGTCAGTGGTCCCTGCCTTGAACATCAGTCCCCAGAAAGCTGATGATGAGGTGACTGCAGACCTCAGTGGTGATGACGATGTAGAGGTGAGTGGTCTGATAACCTTGCCGCACTCATGATGAGGTGGTGACGACGTTGAGGTGAGTGGTCTGATAACCTTGCCGCACTCATGATGAGGTGATGACGACGTAGAGGTGAGTGGTCTGATAACCTTGCCGCACTCATGATGAGGTGGTGACGACGTTGAGGTGATTGGTCTGATAACCTTGCTGCACTCATGTTGAAGTGGTGAGGTTGTAGAGCTGATTGGTCTGATAACCTTGCTGCACTCATGATGAGGTGGTGACGACGTAGAGGTGAGTGGTCTGATAACCTTGCCGCACTTATGATGAGGTGGTGACAACGTAGAGGTCAGTGGTCTGATAACCTTGTTGCACTCATGTTTAGGTGATGACGATGTAGAGGTGAGTGGTCTGATAACCTTGCTGCACTCATGATGAGGTGGTGACGACATTGAGGTGAGTGGTCTGATAACCTTGTTGCACTCATGTTGAGGTGGTGACGACGTAGAGGTGAGTGGTCTGATAACCTTGCCACACTCATGTTAAGGTGGAGGTGAGCGGTCTGATAACCTTGCTGCACTCAGGTACAGTCTCTACATCATTAAGGTGTGTGTGTTGTTATTCATATAACAGACGTAAAGTGCTTTTGTTGGTTGAAAGCTTTTTGCTAAATGCTCTCCTCCTTAGCTGATCATGTGTGTGTGTGTGTGTGTACTTTGGTATTTACTGAGTAACAGATTTATATTTTCACAGGTTGTATTTTTAATCCAGACGTGAAAATAATATTTTAATTAGGAAAACTCCAGAATATTGAATGAAAGTTTTGCTGTGTCTTTGGCATGATACATTGATTTTTTTAATTTTTATTTTTGTACTTTGTACAACACTTAGATCTGTAGTTTTTTGTTTTTGTTTTTTATCTTTTGATAAATCAGTAGTTCTTACTGAAGTGTTTAGCTGATCCATGTGCAGAAGTGTTACAAGCTTTGCATAAGTTTCCTGGTATATTGCTGCTTTCTGGAGTTGTTACTTTATTTTTTGGTATTATTTTGTTATTACTAATACTTACATTACAGTGTGTATCAATGTATGTATAGTGAGTGTCTGTGTGTATGTTGGTGGATCATTGATTCCACAGAAAAAGAGACAGGGAAATATACTGCATGAGTTTTCTTGGCATATTGCTGTGGTCTGTTTTTTTGGTGGTGGTTTTTTGTTTTTTCAATCACTAATACTGATGTATACAGTGTGTACGTGTGTGTTGGCAGGTCATTGAATCGTCAGAAGAAGAGAGTGAGAAAGTCACTGAGCTGGGAAGCTGTGGTGTTCCAGCACCTGGTCAGAATGCAGAGAGCATGAAGTCACTGGCAAACAGTCAGCAGCACACAAATGGACACAGTCATCAGGTAGCTTTCTCTCATTCACCTTCAAAACAAAGTGTGAGAGCGGGTAATGGTAATGGTAATTAAAAAAAAAAAAAAAAAAGAAAGAAAGAAGAGGCTGGTATGGCCTTCTTCAGAAGATGGACAATTGTTTGTTCTGTTCCTACAGACTGAGTTTCTGACTTGCTGTCTCCACTCCCTCACTGAACACATTTGTTATCATTATCTCCTCTGTGCCCTCCTGTCTCCACTCCCTCACTGAACACATTTGTTGTCATTATCTCCTCTGTGTCCTCCTGTCTCCACTCCTTCACTGAACACATTTGTTATCATTATCTCCTCTGTGTCCTCCTGTCTCCACTCCTTCACTGAACACATTTGTTATCATTATCTCCTCTGTGTCCTCCTGTCTCCACTCCTTCACTGAACACATTTGTTATCATTATCTCCTCTGTGCCCTCCTGTCTCCACTCCCTCACTGAACACATTTGTTATCATTATCTCCTCTGTGTCCTCCTGTCTCCACTCCCTCACTGAACACATTTGTTATCATTATCTCCTCTGTGTCCTCCTGTCTCCACTCACTCACTGAACACATTTGTTATCATTATCTCCTCTGTGCCCTCCTGTCTCCACTCCCTCACTGAACACATTTGTTGTCATTATCTCCTCTGTGTCCTCCTGTCTCCACTCACTCACTGAACACATTTGTTATCATTATCTCCTCTGTGTCCTCCTGTCTCCACTCCTTCACTGAACACATTTGTTATCATTATCTCCTCTGTGTCCTCCTGCCTCGTTGTGACCACTGCTGCAGACACGTCAGGATCCACCGTGCTGTTTCAGGGGAGTCCTCTCAGCAGACCAGCCACGGTCACACCCAGTCCTGGCCTGTTTAACGCTCAGCCTCCTGTGGCAGTAGGGTTCGGGTCCCCCCCTTCCACCTTCATCACACCCACTGCCTGGGGGTCCACTGCACCCAAACCCAAGTCTATCATTGCAGGTGAGGTGTGGTGTTGTCAGAGAATGCCCAACGCTGCAGGTGTGGTGTTGTCAGAGAATGCCCAACACTGCTGGTGAGGTGTTGTCAGAGAATGCCCAACACTGCAGGTGTGGTGTTGTCAGAGAATGCTCAACGCTGTTGGTGTGGTGTTATTAGAGAATGCCCAACACTGCAGGTGTGGTGTTATCAGAGAATGCCCAACACTGCAGGTGTGGTGTTGTCAGAGAATGCCCAACACTGCAGGTGTGGTGTTGTCAGAGAATGCCCAACACTGCTGGTGAGGTGTTGTCAGAGAATGCCCAACACTGCTGGTGAGGTGTTGTCAGAGAATGCCCAACACTGCAGGTGTGGTGTTGTCAGAGAATGCCCAACACTGCTGGTGAGGTGTTGTCAGAGAATGCCCAACACTGCAGGTGTGGTGTTGTCAGAGAATGCCCAACACTGCAGGTGTGGTATTGTCAGAGAATGCCCAACACTGCAGGTGTGGTGTGGTGTTGTCAGAGAATGCCCAACACTGCTGGTGAGGTGTGGTGTTGTCAGAGAATGCCCAACAGTGCTGGTGGGGCGAGGTGGTGTCAGAGAATGCCCAACACTGCAGGTGTGGTATTGTCAGAGAATGCCCAACACTGCAGGTGTGGTGTGGTGTTGTCAGAGAATGCCCAACACTGCTGGTGAGGTGTGGTGTTGTCAGAGAATGCCCAACAGTGCTGGTGGGGCGAGGTGGTGTCAGAGAATGCCCAACACTGCAGGTGTGGTATTGTCAGAGAATGCCCAACACTGCAGGTGTGGTGTGGTGTTGTCAGAGAATGCCCAACACTGCTGGTGAGGTGTGGTGTTGTCAGAGAATGCCCAACAGTGCTGGTGGGGCGAGGTGGTGTCAGAGAATGCCCAACACTGCAGGTGTGGTATTGTCAGAGAATGCCCAACACTGCAGGTGTGGTGTGGTGTTGTCAGAGAATGCCCAACACTGCTGGTGAGGTGTGGTGTTGTCAGAGAATGCCCAACAGTGCTGGTGGGGCGAGGTGGTGTCAGAGAATGCCCAACACTGCAGGTGTGGTATTGTCAGAGAATGCCCAACACTGCAGGTGTGGTGTGGTGTTGTCAGAGAATGCCCAACACTGCTGGTGAGGTGTGGTGTTGTCAGAGAATGCCCAACAGTGCTGGTGGGGCGAGGTGGTGTCAGAGAATGCCCAACACTGCAGGTGTGGTATTGTCAGAGAATGCCCAACACTGCAGGTGTGGTGTGGTGTTGTCAGAGAATGCCCAACACTGCTGGTGAGGTGTGGTGTTGTCAGAGAATGCCCAACACTGCTGGTGAGGTGAGGTGTTGTCAGAGAATGCCCAACACTGCTGGTGAGGTGAGGTGGTGTCAGAGAATGGCCAACACTGCAGGTGTGGTGATGTCAGAGAATGCCCAACACTGCTGGTGAGGTGTGGTGTTGTCAGAATGCCCAACATTGCTGGTGAGGTGTGGTGTTGTCAGAATGCCCAACACTGCAGGTGAGGTGTGGTGTTGTCAGAATGTCCAACACTGCAAGTGAGGTGTGGTGTTGTCAGAATGTCCAACACTGCAGGTGTGGTGGTGTCAGAGAATGCCCAACACTGCAGGTGAGGTGTGGTGTTGTCAGAATGTCCAACACTGCAAGTGAGGTGTGGTGTTGTCAGAATGTCCAACACTGCAGGTGAGGTGTGGTGTTGTCAGAATGTCCAACACTGCAAGTGAGGTGTGGTGTTGTCAGAATGTCCAACACTGCAGGTGTGGTGGTGTCAGAGAATGCCCAACACTGCAGGTGAGGTGTGGTGTTGTCAGAATGTCCAACACTGCAAGTGAGGTGTGGTGTTGTCAGAATGTCCAACACTGCAGGTGAGGTGTGGTGTTGTCAGAATGTCCAACACTGCAAGTGAGGTGTGGTGTTGTCAGAATGTCCAACACTGCAGGTGTGGTGGTGTCAGAGAATGCCCAACACTGCAGGTGAGGTGTGGTGTTGTCAGAATGTCCAACACTGCAAGTGAGGTGTGGTGTTGTCAGAATGTCCAACACTGCAGGTGAGGTGTGGTGTTGTCAGAATGTCCAACACTGCAAGTGAGGTGTGGTGTTGTCAGAATGTCCAACACTGCAGGTGTGGTGGTGTCAGAGAATGCCCAACACTGCAGGTGAAGTGTGGTGTTGTCAGAGAATGTCCAACACTGCAGGTGTGGTGTTGTCAGAGAATGCCAAGTGCTGATGGTGTGTGGACTGGCTTTTCATGCGGTATTTTATTATTTTTTATTATCATTGATACTTATGTAGTGCCTGTCTTTTGTCTGTCTACAATTATTATTATTGTTGATACTTAGAAAGCACCTGTTTTCAAACACCAAGCTCTAAGCACTTTATGAACACAGTGTCATTTGCGCAACAGGCTGTCTACATTGGTAGAGCTGACTGACAGCTGCCTTTGGTACTTATTATGGATTGACGTCAAGATGGAAGGTCTCAATTAGCGTCAAGACAGGAGGCCTGGATTACATCAAGTTGGAAGGTCTCAATTAGCATCAAGACAGGAGGCCTGGATTAACATCAAGATGGAAGGTCTCAATTAGCGTCAAGACAGGAGGCCTAGATTAACATCATGCTGAACAAGGAGAATCGATGGCGTCATAACTCAGAATTAGACAAGTGTACAGTTTATTTGATTATTGAGAGAGGGGACTTTGTGAAAGAGGTGTTTTGTCTTTCACACAGGGACTTCCAAGCCGGGCCCCGGCACCCCCAAGGTGGTGAGTTTTAAGGACACAGGAGGGGCCAGCACTCCGGCAGCCCAGCTGAAGTCGGGCAGTGTGATGGACATCCTGGCGTCCTCTTCATCGTCAAAATCATCGGCGCACCTCAAGCAAGGCTGTGGCACTGATGCTTTTGGAAGCACAGGTATGTTTGATTTTGATAGCTTACAGTAAACATACCTTTTCCACTATCCCTGAAGAAGCGAGTGTGTTGAATGTTATCCAGTTTGTTGGTAGATGATGCTGTCTTTGTGAAGAATGTAGCTTTATTTTCTGTGGATTATATCGCACTAATCATCAGCAGTTTCCAGATACAAATAGAGAAATTCATTTATGGTGTAAAACACAAACAATACATGAAAATCACAGTCATTCAGCATGTATACATAAAAGACATAAAATGTTTAGATGTCAACCTAGGGCAACCCAATGCATACAATGAATAATCACAGCAGACAACGACGACAGAAACCTTTAAAATATGACGGAGTAAATCATACATACAGCATCACAGCCACAGATACAATAGTTTATGTTTGCAGAATAGCAGTACAGAGTCCATGGTGAAAAAGGAAATCAACAGTGATTTAAAATGTTGGCTATAAGCCACATGATTTGATTTGTGTACCTGAATGCATGCCTCTTTGTGTGTGTGTGAATGAATGCATGACTGTGTGTGTGTGTCTGTTTGAATGCATGCCTCTGTGTGTGTGTGTGGGGGGGAGTGTGGGGGGGGGATTGCATGCCTCTGTATGTGTGTGTGTGTGTGTGTGTGAATGCATGCCTTTATGTGTGTGTGTGTGTGTGAATGCATGCCTGTGTGTGTGTGTGAATGCATGACTGTGTGTATGTGTGTGTATGAATGCATGCCTGTTTGTGTATGTGTATGTGTTACTTTTTTCTTTTGTGAACATGCTGTTTTTGTGAAAGCGACTGTGGTGTTGCGAGAATGGATGACAAGGTTACAGTGCAAAGAGAGAGGTATGATGGATGGCACTGGCAACAGTCTGTGTGGTGTGGTGACCACATCAGATCTTAACTCAGTGCTACAGTGACGTCCAGGTCTCTTGAGGTTACGGCTTGTGTGTCTGGCTTTTGACTTCCAACAACCTGGCACAGTTTTGTAGAAAGTCTCTGGCATGAGATTATTCAGAAATTGTACTGAGAGATTTGGAAAATAGCACAATACTGATTATTTTAATCATTCTGAGAGATACGGAAAATAGCACAATACTGATACTTTTACATGTGATTGTGACAGCAGTAAAGAGGTTTCTATCTGAAACAACTCAGTCTCACACCTGAGAGTACAGTTTGAACAGTGGTGATTTCAGTGATGTTAGAATTGTGTGGCAGAATAGTGGTGATTTCAGTACAAGGATCCAGCATCAGTGATGCAGTCTGATGGTAAAATTCTGTGGCAGCTGTTGGAATCATGCAGTGCTGTTTGACTAGTCCTTGGTGTATGGGCCACTAAGATCGGACATAACTTTTTATATAGATAGATAAAAAGAACTGATTCAAACTGACCTATTTTGGAGCGAAAGTGAGAAATATCCAGCACAGAGGTCTGGTCACTGACCTTTGTTAAATTGGTCATCATGCTTTTCTTCAATACTAGTGAAACATCAGCCAAGTTTTAAAGATAAAAGTTGGTATATATATCTGTTGACTGTCACTGACCTTTGTTAATCAGCCAGTAGTAGAGTATCATCCAGGTTATAAAGTTAAAGATAAAAGTTGGTAAATATGTGTTGATTGCATCACTTCTGGGACACATTCAGCCATTCTTATTCTAATCATTGCCATACTCAGATAGTGTCAATAGTGATTGAGAGCTTAACCCTATGGAGACGTAGTTAAATAGTTCATGTAGTTTTGCTGTGATGGGCAAATATTGGCATATTTGAAAAATTCAACAAACTTTCACACAGAGACAAAGACATACAAATTACATATCACTGGAAAGTTTACTATCTCCTCTTTTAACATTTTAAAACAGTTTGCTTATTAAATGCTGCTAATTTTTTTTTGTAATATTTTAAATTATGTCACTAAATACTGAAAAACCAACAAAAAAAAATTGAAAAATAGGTATTCTGTACTCACCAGGCATGTTATATCCATCAGCTAATCCACAAAGCAGCATGTGATGATTTTTTCACACAGTAAGGTTCCCTGATTCTCATGAATCAGTTTGAAGTCAAATGTTGCACAACAAACTGTTAAAAAAAAGAAAAGAAAAAAAGATCAAAACACTGGAAAAACAGAAAATGCAAAACCATGCGAATCCATCACTTGAAAAAAAGAAGGAAAAAACCTATTTACACATTTCTGCTGCAGCTAGATTATTATTTGCTGTAGTCCTTGACTGTGTGGATCGCCTCAAAGCATGGAACAGCGCAGAGGGGCACTTTACACTGTTTGCACATGATTGTGGTGGCTTTTTTTTTGTTTTGCGTTTTTCACCTCTGCTCCTTGTGTTTTGTGTTTGGCGTAACACACCTTGCACTCTCTCTGTGTTTTCCTGGTCTACTGCTCCTTGGTGGGTGGAATGTTAGCAGGCCAGTGACTGCCTGGCCATAGTCTCCCCATGTCTGCTCCTGTGTCTGGCAGATCTCCTCCTCATGCATGTAAAGTGCTTTGAATTTCTGTAACAGACAATGCTGTCAAGAAAAAAAGAAGAAAAGCTTTTGCATGAAGAAAAAAAGAAGAAAAAAAGAAGAAAAGCTTTTGCATGTATTGCAAAAAATGGGCAAAAAAACAAATGCAAAATAAACATCAGTAATATTACACAGCATATACACGTGGATAATAATTCAGGAGTGACAGTATAAATAACACACATGCACAGACACGCTCACGCATAATACACTGACACACCCATTGCACAGATACACCCCCCCCCACACACACACACACAATTTAGTAAGTGCACACACAGAAAATGATAATTTTACATTAGTCTATACAAATTATTCAACAAAAATTGTAGAAATCAACTTTATTTACACAAGAAATAAATTAGCAACAATATCAAATTGTAAACACACTCACCTCAACAGGAGTGGGTGTGTCTGGAAAGTCAGTGAGAATCCTGGGGTCCCAGTGAAAGGTGCAGCCAGTGTGAAGTTTGTCAGGTCTTTTATCTACTCATACAAGTACTCTTATTCCTCATCGTCAGTATCTACAGTCATCAAGTCATCTTGTCTTGCAGTATGGCCATCACTAGTGTCACTGTCGATTTCTGTCTCAGTGTCGTAGGGGTCAGTCAGCAAAGTTTCATCGTCACTTTCAAAATCATCATCTGGTACTAACTGAATGTCATCATCATCAGAAAAATCATCAGAGAATTTGTCACCAGTGTCTAGGAGGTCACGTTCAATGTCTAATCCTTCTTCTGTCACAATTTCGACAGCCTCACGCAAGGAGTATGTCCACTAGTCTGCCATGTTTGTTGCATAAGCATCTTGACCTCTGACTGGGTCAAGAAAATTCAAGAAAAAAGGCCTTTCATGCAGTTAACAGTCAACGGGAAATAACTCAATTTTTCCTAGACTGGTCCCTCAAGAAAGCCTGATTAGTTTCAGTTTCAGTAGCTCAAGGAGGCGTAACTGCGTTCAGACAAATCCATATACGCTACACCACATCTGC